>CM076575.1:128546127-128686171 GCA_034641835.2 Pinus albicaulis
TCCCGTTTCGGCTTCCATATGACCCGAGTTTGAAAACCATAATTTAAAGCAAGAAGGAGCCTATTGTCTTAACGATCGGGCGCAATGCTGGCCGTCCGATTTGACTCAAATCAACGGCGCAGAAATAAACTTATATGGAGGGCCCACGCACATCAGATCGTCAGTATTTCATGGCCCACTGTCTTATTACCCCCGATGCAAGTATAGTCGTTGATCTTGTTCTGAGATCGAACGGCCCTGGGTCAATCGCAGTCCTGCCCCAATTGCAATCGGAACTCCCAAAATGTGCCACCCCGGCCTCCCCGCTCCACCTTCCGATTGCGATTTCCGATTTGGGTCCCACCTCCTACGGTCGTGTCATCATTATTCACAAGTGTACGCTGTGTTCTTCCTCCACCATTCATATGTTCCGGTGACGTGCCATAGTTTATGGACCTTTGCCCCGTTCATTCATTGTCGCTCCATTGTATTCTGCCTTGTCACCCTCCATTTCTCCATTATTTTCATGCGTTTCCTGTCACCCTACATCGTCTCAGCATTTCGCCTAGTCCGTATCACCGATTCCATGGCCGCTGTCGCATCCACATCCCCTGTCACCGAGTCAATTTTCTCTAATGTTTTGCGGGTTTTGCAGGTTTTAAAACGACCCAGTTGGCGCTTTAACTTGCCGCCTCCATTGCAAAGATCTGAAGCATACCAAAGGACATATTCTAACTGGCGAAATTGAAGAAAGAAGCCGAGGGTAGGTGGGAGAGGTGACCGCCATTAAAGAAGACATAGATATGAATTCTCAGAACCCTCCAGATAAATTCGCCCCGCATTAAAGATCCGGGATTCAAATCTGAAGCCAGGGGTCGAGAGTACAGTACAGCAATGCAAATTGTTTCAAATCTCTTACGGCAGCAGATTTTCCTCAGCCGCGGGCAGCATATTGTATATATTTTATTATTTCTGTCTTGTATATAAAGAGATTTTTATCTCCCAGCATTTATTTCTTTAGACAGACTGTTAGGTATATTCATTTATAGTCAGTCATTCATAGAGAAGGCGCGAATGTTTTCCGCCATTTTGGTTCAAACTGAGTCATTAATTGTGCCTCGTCTCCCTCCTCCTCTAGAAGTTTCTGTCTTCTCTATAAATACTCAGAAATAAGATTTTTGAAGGGTTCCAGATTTCTGTCAGCAGACTGTGCAGCGAGAAGGCTTCTGTATACATTTTGTAACATTTATGTATGAAGTTTCAGAGCCCGTAGGGTCTCAGTGAGGAGGGGTTATAACTGTATTGAGGATTCTGATCTATGGTATCTCACAGTATGTAATTTCTCTTATGTGTTAATACATTATCTCATTTCATGCAATTTATCTTCTTGTATCATGCTCTAGAATGCGAGTGGCTCACTAGTTTGCAGTAAGGATTCATCTTAAGTGGTGCCCTTTCTGGAATTAGTCAAGCGCTTTAAATAGGCCTAGTCATGATATACTGTTCCATGTTCACTCTTTCATATTTTCTGCTATATTAGTTGCTTGAGGAGGGTGCTTTTAAAACGCCATTGTCATATAAGGATTCGTAAATTGGTGCGCCCTTATATGGTTCTGTTGTGTATCTGGGTATCAGTCTCATACCAACTAATATCTTCTTATGTTTCTTCACTGCACTCACTTCCTGATATCTGATTTCTGTGATATATTCTTTGAATCGGCCCTCTTTACAGTAAGCGGTCTCTTAACTGTCTGATGCTTTCATGCTGAAGTCTTACATGATGTTCCTACATTATTCTTGTCTTTGTGCCAGCTTCTGAAAGAGATTGGTCCCATTCGAATCTAATTTCCTTGTTCAAAACAAGAGATAGTAAGCGAGTTCTCGGACTGACAACCCGAACTAAAAGGGCTCCTTGCTATATTAAGATGTCCTAGGCACTGGTCTATGGCAACTCTAGGTTGTCTCTAGGAGGGTGACAAAATCATCCACAACATCTTTCTGGCACCGTTGCCGGGGACCGAATTCAAGAATATCCGTTTCCCTGGGTTCGACATCTCATATTCACTCTCTAATCAGGTGAGCACAGAGAGGTGAAGAGTTGCAGATTTCTCACCTTGGCGACTCCACTGGTCTTTATTTGATAAATTTTATTGGAAGTCCTGGCTTCCCGGAAGCCCCATTTGAGGTCAGATACCTCACAGCCGAAAACACCTGTCTCTGACCCGGAGAAGATCATTCACAGAAGAGTTTGGAAAGAGAAGAAGCCAGCTCATGTTGAAAATCCTGAATATTCTGTTGAAGATTATCCTTCTTCTTCTCAAGAAATCTCAGTAGAAAATCCCGACTCCACTGGTCTTTATTTGTTAAATCTATTTGCAGTACCGAATCTACTGGGAAGAAACAATAGCCTTGATTTGGAAAATCACTGTGGTGGACAGTAAGATCTTAAACCATCCACCTGGCGACTCCACAGTTCCTGAATAATTAAAAGACCCCACTAGTGGAAGACTCTGAGTAGCTTGCAAAATGCATCCGAGTTTTATAGCAGAGTGCAGAGATGAAATATCACGTGGCTTGGAAAAAATGGAAGTGGAGGACCTTCCACGGATCACCCTTCTCATCCCAAGTTGCACGCCCGTGCTTAAGAAAATCCTTCTAAGAGTGATGATTGAAAGATATGAAGCTGAGATCAAACTCTTGCAATCACAAGAACAAACCCAAGACGTGGATAATGAGCAAGACATGTATCATGCTTTAAAACCTATGGAAGATGAGGAAGAAAGTGATCAGAAACCGTCTGATTGCTTACCTACATCTTGTATTATGCTGATAAGAGAGTATCACGATCTAATAGCAATGGAAAATAGGGAGCGCTGCCTCGAAGAAGCAAAAGACCACATAGAAGAGGCAGAATCCGATGTAAAAGAAGAGCCTCAAGAGAACATCCCGCCTCCTAATCAGCTAGTACAAGAAAAGGAGAGCTGCTGCTCTTCTGCACAAAGGAACATAAAGCAATCATCCCCTTTCACAGAAGATGAGGTTGATCAGAAATTAAATCAGCAGTTCACCTCAGAAGTCTTTTACAGAACAGATTCCCTTGCTCACTCGTCCATTGAGTTTGATAATTCGGATCCAGAAAGCTCCTCTGAGAATCAAGATGAAGAAGGACCTGCTGAGAATCCAACAAGTTTGATTGGTGACATTGCTTATGACTGCGACTTTCCTAGTTATGATTTATTTGATGATGATTGTTTCCAGAGAGAAGCTGAGTCTGCAGAACCATCATCAGTAGACCCATGGGAGGAAAGTCAGGGCCAGCAATCTCAGAATAGTAATGAAACCAGTCAGCCCATCTATGATACGGATGAGGAGAGCCATGATAGTATAATAACAGATGAAGATTCCTTGGATCCTCATTTTTCTTTAACACAGACCATCAGCGAGACTGGAAGCCAACAGCTTTCCTTTTCAAGAAAGGAGGAAGGAAACTCGGGGGAAGACTTTAATCTGTGGAACGAAGAAATCAGGTTGCTGGAGATTATGTTGAAAAAATATGATTCAATACAGGAAAAGAGGAAATAATGAGCAAGCCTCGCTTCAAGAATGCATAAATTTTTTCATAGAGTCAAGACAAATAGTATTAGAATATAAATGTAGCTCCATAAGGACTCACTTCCAAAACATGCAATAAGTCCTCCAGTTTAGAGAACGAAGGAGATTCTCTCTCTCAAAAGAGTCTTCTTCTTGATCCAGTGAAAGGAGATAAAATCCTGGTTGAAGCCTGCTTGCCAAACACTTTTGACCAGGTATCATTTTATGATCCTTATGCTCATTTTTTGCAGACATTTGAAGAAGGATCAAGGGTCTTTTCTAGCAGTATGTTGCCAGTAGAGAGAAATTTTTTCAAAGCTGCTATTGTGGAACCAAAAAAGGAGATCCCACTGCCTTTCAAAATACAAAAAGGAGATGATCAGGCTTTCGAGAGCCATATTGAAGATGCAGTGGAAAGTGCAAAAATCAAAGCTGCCCAGGATAAAGACAGCAGTGGGAAAAGTAACTTTCAGACAAAAGAAGGGCTGGGCATAGGAATTGACAGCATCAGAAGACTAATGACGAAGATGCCTCGGAAAAAGCAGATGACAACAAGAAAGCAAAGAAAGTTAGGCAATGGAAAAACAAAAACAAAGTGTGAAAGCATAGCTAGAGGCAAATTGCAGAATAAAATAGGGAAACATGGAGGGGTACAGTTGAATAGTAATGCAACTAATGGACACCAACAAAACAGAGTATGGGACCCGGGAGGCCAAGACAGCCTGGTGTATTATATTGTACATTAGTTTTCTTTTTGTTTCATCATTCTTTGGATAATGTTCATAAGCCGACGAGTTTTGAAGAAAACGCAAAGGGATCGTAGAATAAAATTCACACACAAGAGCGTCTGAGGTCTGCGTGTTCTCGACATGTCCGAGGACGAACATGCCGTCCCCAGATGGAGCCGATGTTGTACATATCTACCTCTACCTGTGAATTTTGCCCCGCTCTCTTATTCAAATCCGTTCTTAACCTCTGCCGTGGCCTAAAATCTCATAACCCTGTTTAATATTACTATCTCCGCTCGAAAATCTGCTTTGCAATAGTTCAAACCCAAATTTAAATAATCGGGCCGAGCCCCTAAGAGTTTGACTCCCTCCCGTTTCGGCTTCCATATGACCCGAGTCTGAAAACCATAAGTCAAAACGAAAAGGGGCCTATTGTTTTAACGATCCGGCGCGATGCTGGCCATCCGATCTGGCTCAAATCAACGGCGCGACAATCAACTTATATGGAGGGTCCGCGCACAACAGACCGGCGGTATTTCATGGCCCACCGTTTTATTGCCCTCCGATGCAAGTGTAGCCGTTGATCTTGTTCTGAGATCGAACAGCCCTGGGTCAATCGCAGTCCTGCCCCCAATCGCAATCGGAACTTCCAAAGTGTGCCACCCCGGCCTCCCCGCTCCACCTTCCGATTGCGATTTCCGATTTGGGTCCCACCTCCTGCGGTCGTGTCATCATAGTTCACAAGTGTACGCCATGTTCCCCCTCCACCATTCATATATTTTGGTGACGTGTCATATTTTATGAACCTTTGCCCCGCCTGTTCATTATCGCTCCATTGTATTCTGCATTGTCACCCTCTATTTCTCCATTATTTTCATACGTTTCCTGTCACCCTGCATCATTTCAACATTTCACCTAGTCCGTATCACCGATTCCATGGCCGCTGTCGTATCCACACTCCCTGTCACCGAGTCAATTTTCTCTAATGTTTTGCGGGTTTTGCAGGTTTTAAAACGACTTAGTTGGCGCTTTAACTTGCCGCCTCCGTTGCAAAGATCTGGAGCATACCAAAGGACATATTCTAACTGGCGAAATTAAAGAAAGAAGCCGAGGGTAGGTGGGAGAGGTGACCACCATTAAAGAAGACATAGATATGGATTCTCAGAACTCTCCAGATAAATTCACCCCGCATTAAAGATCCAGGATTCAAATCCAAAGCCAAGGGCCGAGAGTACAGTACAGAAACGTAGATTATTTCAAATCTCTTACGGCAGCAAATTTTCCCTCAGCCGCGGGCAACATATTGTATATATTTTATTATTTCTGTCTTGTATATAAAGAGATTTTTATCTCCCAGCATTTATTTCTTTAGATAGACTGTTAGGTATATTCATTTATAGTCAGTCATTCATAGAGAAGGCGCGAATGTTTTCCGCCATTTTGGTTCAAACTGAGTCATTAATTGTGCCTCGTCTCCCTCCTCCTCTAGAAGTTTCTGTCTTCTCTATAAATACTCAGAAATAAGATTTTTGAAGGGTTCCAGATTTCTGTCAGCAGACTGTGCAGCGAGAAGGCTTCTGTATACATTTTGTAACATTTCTGTATGAAGTTTCAGAGCCCGTAGGGTCTCAGTGAGGAGGGGTTATAACTGTATTGAGGATTCTGGTCTTTGGTATCTCACAGTATGTAATTTCTCTTATGTGTTAATACATTATCTCATTTCATGCAATATATCTTCTTGTATCATGTTCTAGAATGCGAGTGGCTCACTAGTTTGCAGTAAGGATTCATCTTAAGTGGTGCCCTTTCTGGAATTAGTCAAGCGCTTTAAATAGGCCTAGTCATGATATACTGTTCCATGTTCACTCTTTCATATTTTCTGCTATATTAGTTGCTTGAGGAGGGTGCTTTTAAAACGCCATTGTCATATAAGGATTCGTAAATTGGTGCGCCCTTATATGGTTCTGTTGTGTATCTGGGTATCAGTCTCATACCAACTAATATCTTCTTATGTTTCTTCACTGCACTCACTTCCTGATATCTGATTTCTGTGATATATTCTTTGAATCGGCCCTCTTTACAGTAAGCGGTCTCTTAACTGTCTGATGCTTTCATGCTGAAGTCTTACATGATGTTCCTACATTATTCTTGTCTTTGTGCCAGCTTCTGAAAGAGATTGGTCCCATTCGAATCTAATTTCCTTGTTCAAAACAAGAGATAGTAAGTGAGCTCTTTGGATTGACGACCCAAGCTATAATGAGCCATTTGCTATATTAAGATGTCCTAGGCACTGGTCTATGGCAACTCTAGGCTGTCTCTAGGAGGGTGACAAAATCATCCACAACAGTATGAATCTTTTGTCGAAGTGTATGAAAAAAGACGACTTTAGCTACGCATAACTTATAGCCCTAACATCAAATATGGTTGCCAATATCTTCAGATCTGCAGTTAGTTGATCAAGACAAATGCTGAAAAAAATCCAGATCTATGCATAAAGAGACATTAAGCAGTAAAAGTAAGGTTTTGCTCCATACATCCAATAGACAAGACAAGAACAATATTTTTGAAAGAATTTTTGTATTAAGGGCACCTGGGAGGAAAACAAGAAAGTGTTTCCAATTCTCCTCAATGGGATGGGTTCTTGGAAGTCCTCAGCACTTCAGATCTAGTATTTCTCTCTCTTGTTGGTGTAGAAAACCCAGACAAAGATAGAACTCAAAGGGAGCTCACACAAAAAATAATGGAAAATTTGACAATGATAATGGATCAAAGTCAGACCAAGAGTATAGATCCAGAGTGATCTAATAGGCAACAAAAGGTGAAGAATGGTAGGAGAAAACCCTCCTATTTATAACAAAATATTGGGTCATTCTAGATCTTGGTGCATGATTAAAATAACACTAACCAAATCTAGATCCACCTTTTATGGAATATTTTATTATATTTTTTGGAGGGAAAAAGTATTTGACTTGGGTCAAATCCCTTTATTTGTGAATAATAAATAAATAAATGATTTATTTATTATTTTGAGGAAGTAGTTGAAAGATAATCAAACAAATAATGATTTATTTAATTATTTATGGGTGATTTAGTCATATTTAACAAGGAATATGATGTAAATAAGATTTAAATAATTATTTCTAGAAAATAATAAGATAAATAAAGATTTATCTAATTAATTTCTTTGTTTTGGGTTAAACATGACCAGGAATAATAATTAAATTATTGTTTTAATTAATTATTCCTTGAGGAAAATCAAAAAAATATAGGTTTGTTTAATATTTCCTTTTGGGGTTTCCTGTTTAGACCATAAACAACCTAATAAATGTGTTTTATTAAGCTATTTTACATAGTGAAAGCAATTTTACTTAGGGTAAAATTGGTCTTACATGGTGTACTTGGGTCCATTTAATGATAGTAGGTTAGATGACCAAAAAATGGTGTAACAACATGTTACTTGGTTAACAGATCACCTTCATCAGCGTTGGAGGATAAGACTCCACATGAGGTATGGACTGGTAAGAAACCCTCTCTTTCACATCTCAGGGTATTTGGATGTGATGCATATGTACATGTTCCAAAGGAGAAAAGGACCAAGTTGGATAATAAATCTGAAAGGTGCATATTTATTGGGTATAAAGATGGTTTAATGGGTTACAAGCTTTGGAACCCAGAAACAAGGAAGGTTGTGTTCAATCGAGATGTGGTGTTTAGAGAGGTGAAATATTTTGTTAAACGTGAAGTCCTACCAAAGGAACCTAAAAAAATAGAGTTTGAGCTAAAGGAGTATGAATCAGACTCTACAACAGAAGAAGACTCAGAAGAGGAAGAGCCACAAACTCTAGCTATGCGAATATCAGCTTGGGAAAGAAGACAACCGGAAAGGTATAGTCCATCTGCTTTCTGTTCAAATTTTGCTTTAACTATAACTGATGATGATCTCAGAACTGTCAGGGAGGCAGTAGATTCAGAGGATGAAAAACTCTGGAAGGAGGCCATGTTTGATGAAATGGAATCCTTGCATAAAAATGAGGCATGGGATCTGGTGGAGTTACCTGCTGGAAGGAAGCCCATCGGGAGAAAATGGGTGTTTAAGAAGAAGATGAATGTAGAAGGCAAGGTGGAGAAATACAAAGCTCGGTTGGTAGCAAAAGGTTATTCCCAGGTGCCGGGAATTGATTTTGGTGATATTTTTTCTCTTGTTGCCAAAGTTACTTCTATTAGATTACTTTTATCTGTTGCTGCTGCATTTGATTTTGAGGTAGAACAGATGGATGTGAAGACAACATTTCTTCACGGGGATCTGGAAGAGGAGATCTACATGAAACAACTTGAAGGATTTATGGTGAAGGGGAAGAAAGAACTGGTATGTAGGTTAAAGAAGTCTCTGTATGGGTTAAAACAATCACCAAGGATGTGGTATCAGAAATTTGATACCTATATACGGGGACTTGGCTTCACCAGAAGCAAGGAGGATCACTGTGTTTATTTAAAATTAATTGGTGACCGTGTTATTTATTTGGTCTTGTATGTGGATGATATGTTGTTGATTGGAAATGACAAAGAAATTATCCAAGATTTGAAGACCCAACTATTCTCCAAATTCGACATGAAGGATCTTGGTGCTGCAAACTATATTTTTGGCATGGAAATTAAGAGAGATCGGGCAAAGAGGAAGCTCTAGTTAAACCAGAGGAAGTATGTTGAGACTATATTGCAGAGGTTCAATATGCAGGATAGTAAATCGGTGAATGTTCTGATTCATGTAGGTACAAAGTTGTTCGTTGAACAGTGTCCCAAGACATAAGAAGAAGAGGAGGATATGGCCCGTGTTCCATATGCAAGTGTAGTGGGTAGCCTGATGTATGAAATGGTCTCTACTAGACCAGAAATTACACATGTAGTGGGATTATTGAGCAGGTTTATGTCAAACCCAGGGAAGGAGCATTAGACAGCAGTGAAGAGGGTTTTCAGATATTTACGTGGCACTAGTGATTATGGCTTGTGCTACCAGGGAAGATCAGGATTGGAAAGAGTGTTGGACATTCGTGGTTTTGTTGATGCATACTGGGCTGGAGATATGGACCAAAGAAGATCTACAAGTGGGTATGTGTTTAGCCTATTTGGAGGTGCAGTTAGTTGGATGAGTAAAAGACAGTCTGTAGTGGCTCTTTCAACTACAGAGGCTAAATACATAGCAGCCACTCATGCAAGCAAGGAAGCAATTTGGTTGCAGAGATTGTGTTCAAGTATGGGGTTGGTGCAGCAAGATATAAGGATAGATTGTGATAGCAAAAGTGCAATTTTCTTGGTTAAGATCCATGCTTATCATTAAAAGACAAAGCACATTGATGTTCAATATCACTTTGTGAGAGATATGGTTGAAGATAAAAGGGTGTTGCTGGTAAAGGTGGACACTTTGAAGAGTGTTGCAAATGCATTGACAAAGTCTGTGAGCACTCAGATGTTCTCTTGGTGTAGAGAAACAATGGGTGTTGCAAATGCATTGACAAAGTTTGTGAGCACTCAGATGTTCTCTTGGTGTAGAGAAAAAATGGGTGTTGCAAAGCTGGGCTAATGACTTAGCTCTCCTGTGGCCCCCTACGAAAAGAAAACAACAAATGGGAGAATGTTGGGTTCGTGTTATATTCTTTCCACGACTAATTACGTGCGGAGGGGTCACAGGGGGGGCAATAGCCCCCCCTGTATGTTGCGCTAGGCGCAATGTCGGGAGGGTCACAGGGGGGGCGGTAGCCCCCCTTTTCAGGGTCAGGGGCAGCGCCCCAAAAAAAAAAAATGGTCCTTATTTTCCGATGGGCGAATCCGCCCATGATTTTGTGCATGGGTTTGCACGTGGTTTTGCGGTACGATGGTTTTTGGCCCCTAGTATTTTGTAGATCCGGTCAAGGGAACTACGATTATGTTCTAATCCAGGGTTAATGGATTGGGGTTTATGTATGCTTCGGCATGTATATATATGTGTTGTAACACTAAAAGGAATATAATGAAAAGTCAAGCTGGTTGTCCCGATTTGGGATCTAGGGGAAAATATTTGTGTTTATTTTTTTTATGTTTTATGCTCTTGCTACTGTTTATTTTCTGTTTTTAAGATTCATTTTCAGATCATTTCTGTACAGGTTTAAAACCTACAGTCTGGAAGGACTAGGAGAAACTAACACCAGCCATGAAAACTTGATATTTTCTAGACAAATGAGCCTGATCTACCAATTGCGCCTGCTGAGAAAGGAAAGGCTCTTTCAAGACAACTGGAGTCCCGGGTGCGCCCTTAAAAAGACGGGAAACTTCAGCACACTGAGGAAAATCCTTGGTGTAATGATCATCATCACATATTAGGAAAGGATATTTATAATTGCGCATGGAAGAATCATCATTTGATGACTTTTTCGAATCCTATTTAGTGTTGTCGGATTTGTATTTACCTTTACGCTTTTTCTTACCTTTCGAGGATTTGTCTGTTGCGGTAGATTGGATAGAATTTACCTCGAAGGTTTTACCAGGATTATTCTGGTTATTGGAAGGAGTGAAGGGCGAAACAACAGTAGTGGATTTAGAATTCGAAGAAATTTTGGGCATGGAAATATCTTTAGCAATCCTGGGATTAAATGATTTTGTAAACCATTCAGTCAACAATTGATCAAGGATCTCAAATTTTATGAGTGACAATGACGTCTTCATTCACGAATGTGATCCAAAATGTGAGTATCATTTGACTGATCGAACAAGGTGAGGAGGTGGGTTTCATTTCCATACCGGATAGGTAACTGGAAATGAGTGAGGAAAGCCATAGCCAGAGAATTGAAATCGAAGAAAATTCCTCGAGGGATATAGATATACCACTTGGCCACAGTACGAGTCAAAGTACACTAGAAAATATGAAGACGAATAGAATATTCAACCCAAGAATTAGAAGAGCACCATAAATGGTACATTAGGACATGGGTTTGGGGGTCTTCCGGAGACTTACCTTCAAATTTAGGAAAATCTCCCGGAATCTTAGTCGGAATTTGCGGCCAATGTAATTGATGTTGGATGGGGTCATTTGTAAGCTTTGACACATCAGATAATTCCAATGTAGCCAAAAATGGCAAGGGAGGACGATGAGGAGAAAAATTTTAGGTGTTCCAACCTGGTTGATATAGATTCTTCCCAAATAGGGTGGATTCTATCTTGAATACACATATTTCCCCCATTGTTGGTAAGGACCTTTCTATAGCAACTGCTGAACATAGGGACCCTACTAGGGTTGTTGATAGAGCCCCTACAGGATTTGAGGTTGCATACCTTGCATGATGTAAGGTCCTTGCTGAACATAAGGTCCAGCTTGTGGTCCCTGCTGAACATGGGGTCCAGCCTGCAGTCCTTGTTGAACATAGGGTTGAGCCTGTGGTCCCATTTGGGCCTATTGGTACTGAGGAATCTACTAATATTGAGCACCAGATTGAGGCCCAGGCTAGGGTTGTTGGTACTGACCATGAGGAAGTGGTTGGTACTAAGCACCAGGTTGACCTAGAGGGAGATTCAGACCAGTTTGGGTGTAAGGACCAAACTGATGATTATTCGCATTAGCACTTGCGAGAAGCTGGGGTTGTTGGACATACTACGGAGAGGCATTCGGTCAAGGAACATACTAATATTGTATGTTCGGTTTTTTAACATACTGATGAGGGATGTTAGGTAGCTGAAAATACGAATATGGTATGTTCGGTTGCTGAAGGGACTGTTGAACCTAAGAATACTAAGTGTGAGGTTGGTGAAAGACTAATATGGCTGAAGCAGGTTGACCACTCGAAGGAATAACGCTGACGACAGTGTTCACCTGTTGTGAATACCATGCTCCACCCAGACTAACATTAGGTTTTCCCGCCCCAGAAGAAGGTCCAAAGTTCAGTGGGCCCCCACCCGAGAGGGGAGGTATGTAAAGAGGATTATATTGACCCCCAATCATGGATGAAACCATATATTTTCCACTCAATGGTGGAACTGTAGTAATCATAGATGGCGAAAAGGGGGTAGATGATCTAATCGAAACATTCATTTGGACAATAGTGATTGTAGGTCGAACAATAAGTCGAGACACGACATCCACATTGGAAATGAACGGGTCGGAAGATGGAGGAATACATGTTTACCAAATGAGATCCAGAAGTAAATATGTGGGGCCGGAAGCTCTAGAAATAATATTTCCCAAAGAGGTATACCCTTTTGGAAGTGGAGATACAACTTGAATTAAGGATGTTTCAGTCTCACTGCTTGAATCATGAGGAGTGGATCTGAACAGTTTTCCCTCAAAGGGGAATACGGTTGAGGAAGCTTCCAGAATATAGGTGCTAGTGCTATCCTATAGAGTGCCTTGAGGAGCACTCATGAATGGAACATCATTAGAATTGGATGTTATTTCGTCAGGAAATAAGTGATGGACAATAGAGCAAGATGCCACTGGAGAAGCTTGAAAGGAGATTCTGGGTTTATTAAAAGCAATAAAAACCTGTTGAGGCGAGACCGTAATCAGATCAAAGAGTGGATTCTCAAGAAAGACCGTAAACTGTGTAGACAGTTCAAGGCTTTCTATCTTAGAGTCTTCCAATTTCGTCCAAGGAGAATCATCAGAAAGTGGTCAAGATGATATGGGTTGTACGTTAATGGAAATCTCGAGTTCGACACCTTGAGATTCAAGGGGTCCAACTGGAAACTAAGGGACCTTAGGAGGAGGATCTTGAGATCCGTCAGAGGAGGGAAGAGGCGAATTTGATGATTCAACCATGATGACCTTTCAAAAAAATATCAAATAAGGAAGAGATGAAAATTTTCACAATTTACCAAGAAATAATAAGGTTGGAGAACTGCACGGGTAGGATGTTTTTGTGCGCAGTTGCTTTTATAATAAACAAATAAATAAATAAAAAGGGTGGACTAGGCATAAATATTTACCAAGTATTCATGAACTATAATATACACCTTGGTGATAAATGATAGAAAAAATGACCAAGGACTTAACGTACTACAACCGATCTCCCTGAATGTTGTGTTCACTATATCACATTTACAAGGCGGCTGACTCAGTTACCTATGGTAGGCTTGGAACCTAATGGTGTCTCCCCAAATATAAGCGACGATACATGGAATTCCAGTCTATATTAGTGATGTCTAATGTGTAATCGTTCGATGAGAGCGCCCCATATATACTTATCATACATCAATATACTTCCATGCGTGGGGCAAGATATCACCCCCGGGCTGTAACACAAACTGTTAACGACAACCCCTACGTTTTATGACATTGAAACATGTCTCTAGCCTAGACCACTAAATTTTCTCGTTAGTTCCAAATGCTCATTAAGTTAAATTGAGTGAATTTTAATGTTGATCTTGAGTTAAGTTTCAGATTTTGGCTTGAAAATTGATGTCACCTAAATCCTATGATGCAAGTTAAATGAAAAAAATAAAAAATTTCCATTTCGATGAAGTCTAAAGTATTTAGGGAAGAGATACAAGCAAGATGTAAATCGATGCAACAACAATGATGCCCCCCAAACTAGTTCAAAACTATGAAATGGAATTCTTTCCAATCGAATTGCAACTCATTGAAAAAATGAAAACATTTCTCTTTTCTAGTAAGATGCACAAAATGATAATTTTTTTTGTTTTTTACATTGAAATAAAATCAAATATAAAACAAACGACATGAATGAAGAAATGTAAAAAAAATATTTTTCACTTTTCTTTCAATCAAACAGAAATAAAAAATTGCTTTAAAAAATGCAGGAATGAAATGCTTTTGATTCTTTTTAAAATGGTAAAGAGAAGCCAAATCAAAAACTAAAATGAAAATCATTTTCAGTTTCTTTTGAATTTGGAAAAAGGACACACTCTTCTAGAACTACGAATCAATCACATTGTGATCCTATGTTTGACACTAAATTGAAGGCAAGATCATAAATGCAGTGATGACCAATGCATATGCCAGATCACTTCAAACCAAGTCAAAAGAAATGCGACAATTTTTTTTGAAATGGTGAAAAATGTCCAAGATTAAAAACAAATCAAAGAGACAAAAACACTCACTCAAAGAGAAAAGTAAGTCAAACACATGGCGAGGAGGTCACCGATATTCTACGGACATTCCTCAGAGGCCAGGACACACTGGAAAAGGAAGGAGAAACCCTAAATTTTCCTAGGTCTGAGATCAGTCATTCTATGATAAGAAGAAAGGTGTTGAAAGGCAAATCAATGCGGCTGTGCTATATAGAACAACGTTGGTAGCGTGACTATGTAAACAGAAACTGCGATGGTCGCTAAAAACAAGGAAAACTGAAAAGAGTTTCAGGCAAAACCAGACCTGACACAGTGAAATGATTAAATATCCCTATGCAAAATCACAGAGACCTAATCAATCTTATATTTCAGTAATCAGTCAAACTAATCCAATATCAGCTCGGGAAAGGAAGGCTAAGAGGCTAAGCTCCCTAGCAGAGTCACCAATTATTTAGTCAAGATAAATCCCCTCTGTGGACAGAGGTGATCTCTTTAGCCCTAGAGTGGGTCTAGCTACGAGAGATACTTTCTAATGCAAAGCTTTCTTAACTAACATTCATAATGTGACAACAAAAGAGATAGAAGTACCTTTCTCCCAATGCTACATTCGATCCCGTTGATGATGACCTTGATCCATGATCCTTTGAGGCTCGCTCCTTGCTACTAGTGGAACATGAACACCTATGTATGATCAGGAGACAACAACAGACGTAATCCAATACATAATAATCATAAACATTAAATATCTAGCAGATTAAAGAGTACCAAAATATTTCCATAAAATATTAGACAAATATAGAAAGAAAACATCAGATGTTTTATATTGGTAAATATGAAAATAAGAGCTTACAACTAGGCCTTGATATTGGAGGCCTCCCTTTGGTAAAAATATGAGTCCTTCACTAAATCTCTAAAGCATTACTTCTCCCAAACATTGAGGCGTTATCACAATGCGAGAATGTAAAGGGAATAATAGTTCATTATAGCCCAACAATGACCAACCAAGACTAACATTATTGGAAAGAGGGGCATGAATTTATAGGAATGGAGAAGAGTTTGGGAGCCCATGAAGGGAGGATGAAGGTCCACTTTCTAAGGGATAATCCCCCATGGATAAGATCAAAGGTCTAAAATCATAGAGCTCAACTCTATCACCACCGTTTAACAACCAACTCGTTTCCCTAGAGATTTTAGAGGTCAAATCCTCTCCTCCATTTGAGAAAACACTACCAGAAAGGTATCAACGTGGTTTTCCAAGAAATAAGGGTGCTAGCAGCGCTGAGCCAGAACTGTCAATTTGGCATCAGCGCGAGCATGAAACCAGGAAATGCGTTGACCCAAGAAACTAGGATTTTGACCAAATTTCTTCATAATATTCCAAGGCAATTTTCTTTTAATCTTCAGGGGATGTCTTGACATATTTCTTCATGGTGTAAACATTGCACAGGTTCTATCACGGGGAATTTTAGGATTAGGGACAAGAAATTATCACGGTGACAAATTACTGTGTAACAACTGAAGGTAGCACCGCTTGCTACATCTCTTTGCTTACTGCAAAACAATGCAGTAAGCTCATTTCCAAAACTAGTAAAACAATTTTCCTGGTGATCCACTCTTTGGGCAAGAAGAATATTGTGTCCATGACCTCCAAAAAAGGCTCCTTTGCATGAAAACAACTGATGGAAAAGGTCATGGAGGAGTACGGGGACATATTCACCTCACCTGCAGGGGTGCCTCTACACTGTCAGGTCAAGCACCCCATCGATCTGACCCCACGCGCATTACTACCTAATGGCACAATATATTGGCACTTTGTTTTGGAGAACAAAGAAATAAAGAGGTAGATTCATGAGATACTGTAGAAAGGTCACATATGGCTGATTTCATCTCCCTATGGGAGCCCAATCTTGTTGGTGCAGAAGAAGCATGGGACTTGGAGGCTTTGTATTGGCTATCGGGCGTTGAATAATATCACTATCCAAAAGAGGTACCTGATCCCATGAATTCATGACCTTATGGACCAAATCAAGGGGGGGAAATATTTCATCAAGATTGACTTGAAGTCCGGGCATCACCAGGTACCAATCGAACCCTTTGATGTGTGTAAGACTGCATTCAAATCCAAGGAGGGTCTTTTCAAATGGTTGGTCATGCCTTTCGAGTTGACAAGTGCTCCCGCAACCTTCATGAGGCTGACAGGTGACAAATTGCGGCCATTCACCAAATCATTTGTATTATTCTACTTGTATTACATCCTAATATTCAGCCAAACTTGGGAAGAGAACCTCTACCACATCCGACATATCCTCCAAACATTGAGGCAACACAAGTTGTGTGCCAATTTGGAGAAGTACATGTTTGGCATGAATCAGGTTCAGTATCTGGGATACATTATTGATGAGCGGGGGGTGCAGGTGGATCCAACAAATATCCAAGTCATTCAGGACTGCCTAGCACCAACCACTCTAACAGATCTCCACAAATTTATGGGTCTTGCCAATTTCTACTGCGGGTTCATGTTAGGATTCTCTCATATCACTTGGCCCTTGAGTCAAGTCACCAAGGGAGGAGCGAAAGAAAAATTATTTTTGTATTAATCTCAACAGAAGGCGTTCATAGAGTTGAAACATCACCTCTGCTCTTCCCAAATGTTCACATTACTAGACTTGCAACAACCATTTTAGATCGAGACAAATGCCTCTAACTATGCTATTGGGGAAGTTCTTACTCAACAGGGGCATCCAGTGGAATATCACAATGAGACATTGCCTGACACAGCCCGGAAGTATCCCACTTATGACAAAGAGATGTATTCCATTGTGCAATCTTGCTGACAATGGAAGCATTACATTTTGGGGAAGGAAATTGTCATCCACATAGACCACCGACCCCTGCAGTTCATACAGATAAAAGGTAAGTTGTAGAACGATATCCATCAGAAGTGGTCCACATATCTATAATAGTTTCATTTGAACATCAAGTACAAGAAGGGAAGAAATAATAATGTTACATACTGCCTCGGGCGACCACCGTTTTTTGCGCTAACCACTATACTCAACTCTTGTAGGCACGAGACTTCTAATTGGCCGCTTATCTACAAGAGCGATACAGAATTCGTCCATACATACAAGACACTCTTGGAGGGTAAGAAAGTTCCAAATTTTCACCTCCAAGATGCACTGCTATTTCACCTGGGACACCTTTATGTTCCTTCAAGAGAGAGTGGAAATATGAATTTTTAAGTGCACTAGAGTCAGGTCATTTGGAATTTCTGGGTCAAGAAAATGGTGGAAGTACTGTAGAAGTATTTCTATTGGTCGAACCTTCGACATGATGTCAGGAAGTAGATCAGATCCTGCACTACCTGCGCCATTTCCAAATTGACCATCAAGAAGCAAGGCCTATATACTCTACTGCCTACCCCTAGTCAAATTTGGGAATCCATATCCATGGATTACATTTTAGGCCTTCCATCCACTAAGCATGGCAACGACTGTGTTTTCGTGGTCATCGACATATTCTAGAAGATGGCCATTATGGTGGCATGCAAGAAGAATATCATAGCAGAATCCATTAATAATCTCTTCTTTGAACGAGGGTGGGTACACTTTGGGATCCCACATTCTATCATCTCATATCGGGATAGCAAGTTCCTTAGTACATTTTGGTCTAGCCTCTGGTCAATGCTGGACACCAAGCTCACCAAGTCCACATCTTTCCATCCCCAAATTGATGGACAGATAGAGGTCATCAACAGGATGGTCATACACATTATGTGCATGTACAACTCAAAACATATGTTATCCTTAATAATAATTAGGTTGGTTTAGGAGTGTCTTTTTGAGTTAGGTTAGGTTGTTAGGGTAAAATAAAGTGATGAAATTGATTAAATTTCATATTTTGTATATAATTTTAAAAATTATAAATGGTCATTGGTGATGTGATTAAGGTTGTGTCAAAGTAAAATTCAAAAAATTTGAATGCATGGGTTAATAAATTCATTTTTTGACACTTGGCACCTTTTTCCTGATCCTGCAGCATTTTTTGTGTAAAACAACCCATTTTCGCTACAGACTCACCTGACATTTCCATAGCGAATCTGTCATCCCACTAACTGAAATCGCTATGACCTCGGGTTTTTCTTCTAACGGTGAGGGGATCAGTATGTTGTCATCATTTCAATGGTTAGAGGTCAGTTTATCATCATGGTACATAACTGTTATGAGTCATAATTTGTCATATTTCATGCTAGGTAATCATCACACTTCCATAATTATGTTTTCCCTCCCACTTTTCTTTCCTAATTTAGCCTCACCTCATTCGAACAACAACACTTACCTTTCATCCTTGTAAGCTACTTGATCTTGTGCCAACAGTATTCACTTTAGTTTCTAGTCTAGTTGATGTCTTAGGTTAGTTCCCACCTCTGTCAAACAAGCTTCTTGTTGTCTTAAGTAGTTTTTGCATGTTTCAAGAATTGAAGTAGGACATCGCTGTATTAGAGGGCATGTATTCACATAAAAATCCCAACAAAGGAGGCTCTGTAGTCAAATATGAGCCCATGGACCTGAAGCTAGTTATGGAGGACTCAAGCTTTGCACAAGCTTTCACAAATGCTGGCTATATGAGATTTTGCCAAAAATTGCAGTGATACCATGCACAGGTGTCCAAGGATTTTTCTGTCAACTTTGGCACAGATTCAAAGGTGAACATATTAAGTTCCACTATTTCTCCTGAGACCATTTCACAAGCACTTTAAATTCCGAGATTTGGAGAAGAATGGTTCAAGGAAACTATATTCAAGCTTCAAAATGGTGATGAATTTATGAAGCAGGAGCATATAGGAGTTGATATGACATCAGGCATACCCAAGAGCTACCTCAAGAAAAACTACTCAAATTTGATGATGATAATCCAAAAATATTTTACCTGTGAAGGTAGATTTCACATGATCTACCAATATCATTTCAAACTCTTACTCCATTTCACAAGTAAACAACTTCTTGATCTTCCATTATTTATTTTCAGAGGTTTAGGAAAAATGTCTCACAAAGTACAAGCCAAACCTGAGAGAAATGACACATCCTTATTTCATCATGGCTTAATCAAGTTGTTAGTTATAGAAGAATTAAATAAATTGAATAGGGATTAGGATGCCAATTCAATTAATAACACTCCCAAGAAGGAAAAATAGCCAATAGCTGAAGCAAAGGTTGAACCTAAGATAGAAGTGCAGCCTACAGTAGAACCAATGGAGGTTGAGATTGAACAGTTGCAGGAGACAGTCGCACCTCAGCAAACCCTACCAATAGAAAGCTCAAGATTGATACAAGGGCTCATAGGATAATCACTAGGAGTAAAATAGAGGGGAAAGGTAAACTTGAAGACATCTTGCAGGCCATTGATATTGAAGAAACCCCTGTTGTAAATCTTGTAAAGGCTAGAGGAACAAAAATGAAGAAGAAGGGTCTTGCAACAAAGAAACTTGATTTTTCCAGTGAGGATTCAGGTTTTGTCTTTAAGCCTAAGAAACCATTCACTAGGTCACAACTCTCAAAGGGAGTCAAGTCTGATAAGTTTCATAAAGAGACAAAAAAGAAGACACAACCCATAAGATAATAGATCATTGATTTATCCCCAACTGAAGAAGAAAGCATAAAGACAAATCAAGGAAAAGAGAAAGTCCAAGAGAATTCTGAAGTGGAGCTTCTTAGAGAACAACTTAAGGAAGCCAGAGATGAAGTTTTAGAAGCTGTTGTGTAACCAGCTCCAAAAATAGAAGAAAAGAGATATCAACGCCTTAGAAATAATCCACTTCGAGGGGGAAACCTCCAATACATTACATAAATGAACAATTCTTGGATGATACAATTTACAAAACCTCCTTTCTATATATAGTAGTCCATGGGGCCATAATGTAATCCTAGTGGGCCACAATGTAATCCTAGCCGACCTAACAATAATAATTTAAGGGCACAATAATAACAAAATGGGGGTTACAAGGGTACAATAATAACAATAAGGGGGTTACACTAACAACAAGGGACTATACTAGTAATATAGGGACCTAACATGCTCCTCTCCTTCAAAAAAGTGTTGTCCTCAACGCTTGAGTAGCTCTGGGTGCTTCTGTATAAAATTCTCATCCTCCCATGTAGAATCTTCAGTGGGTAAGTTCTTCCACTTGATGAGATACTTTGAAATTGATCGATTCCGTAGCTGTTGAGTTCTTATTTCCGTGACCGCTTCCGGTTCCAATCTGATTTTTCCTTTCCCATAAAGTTCTGGCAATATTGTTTGAACTGGAAGATTTTCACCTATAACCTTCTTTAAGCATGAAACATGGAAAACTAGATGCACTCACCAAGAAGCAGGAAGCTCCAATTTGTATGCCATAGTACCAATATTTTGCAACACCTTGTAAGGACCATAGTACTTTGGCGATAATTTATTATCCTTCTTAGCTTGCTTGAGGGACATTTGTTTGTATGGTTGTAGTCGTAAAAATACCCAATCTCCCACATCAAAACTTCTCTTGCTGCGATGTTGATCTGCCTGTTGTTTCATTCGGTTTTGTGAGAAATTCAGGTTATCCTTTAAGAGTTGGATAAATTCTTGCTGATGCTCGATGTGATCTTCCACTGCTTGAACCTTCGAATTTTCCCTTAAATATGATGTGATGGATGGTGGATTATATCCATAAAGTGCCATAAATGGGGTATTTTTGCTGCAGTATGGAAGGAAGTGTTATACCACCATTCAGCGAGAGGTAACCACTTGACCCATTGTGTTTGTTTATCAGATACAAAACAACAAAAATATCCTTCCAAACATTTATTTACTATCTTAGTTTGACCATCAGATTGAGGATTATAAGATGAGCTATGAGCTAATTGAGTACCCAAAAAAGAAAATAACTCTGTCCAAAAATTTCCAGTAAAAATGGGATCTTTGTCGCTCACAATAACCCTTGGGCTTCCATGTAGCTTTTTAATTGTGTCCATAAATGTAGTAGCAACTGTACTTGCTTTAAATGGATGAGATAATTCACAAAAGTGTGCATACTTGGTAAGTCTATCAACTACCACCATGATGACACTCTTTCCTTTGGACTTAGGTAAAACTATGATAAAATCCATTGAAATCTCTTCCCAACGTTGACTTGGAATGGATAAAGTTTGTAGAAGTCTCGAGGTCTTAATTGTATCAACTTTATGCTGTTGGAAAACCAAACATTCCGCCACAAACTTTTGAATATCAGATTTAATTCCATCCCAAAAAAATTCTTTCTTCACCCTGTGGTAATTTTTTAAAAATCCTGAGTGTCCTCCTAAAGGAGAAGTGTGTAGTTCCAAAAGAATATTTTGTTTTAGTTGGGAATTCCTACAAATATATAAGTGATCTTTGTACCATAAGGAATCATTTTTCCAACTAAATGTATCAGATGTACTAGGATCTTGCTGCAACTTTTGAATGAGTGTTCATACATCTTTGTCCTTCTTCCATTCATCTCTTGCTTCGGTTATCCAATCTGGTTGGATAATAGAAATGGCACAAAGCAATGCTTCCACCTCTTCATTCTTTCTTGAGAGTGCATCTGCAACAACATTAAGCTTTCCTTTTTGTATATTATTTCAAAGTCATAACCCAACATCTTTGTGACCCATTTTTTCTACTCTTCTGAAAATAGTCTTTGTTCCAAAAAGTGTTTAAGACTATCATGATCAGTTTTTACCTTGAAGTGTCTTCCCATTAGGTAAGTTCGCCATTTCTTTAGTGCATGCAATATTTCTAACATTTCCTTCTCATAAATAGGTTTCTGTAAATACTTTCCTTTGATTGGACGACTTTCAAAAGAAATGGGTCTTCTTTCTTGCATTAAAAAAGCACCAATTCCATTTCCTGAGGCATCACATTCCACAATAAAGGTTTTTGTGAAGTCTGGCGTAGCTAAGACTGGTGCTCGACACACTGCCTCTTTAAGATGTTCAAAGGCCTTAGTTGCTTCAGGAGTCCATGAAAATGAATATTTCTTCAATAATGTTGTTAGAGGTGCCGCTGTTCTCCCATAATTCTTAACAAACTTGCGATAATACCCTGTTAACCTGAGAAATCCTCGCAACTGCTTTATGGTTGTGGGGACTTTCCATTCCTTAATGGATTTAATTTTGTTAGGGTCTACCTTAACACCCTCGTGAGATACAATATGACCCAGATATTCCACCTCTTGTACTCCAAAGAAACATTTGGATGTTTTTGCATATAATTGTTTCTCCTGCAATAGTTTGAGCACCCTGTCAACATGTTCAACATGATCCTTCCAAGACCTGCTGTAGATTAGTATAGCATCAAAAAATACTAGCACAAATTTTCTAAGGAAGGGTTTGAAAATGGAATTCATCAACCCTTGAAATGTAGAAGGTGCATTGGTAAGGCCAAAAGGCATGACCAAAAATTCATAATGACCCTCATGAGTTCGAAATGCCGTTTTTGGAATATCTTCAGTCTTCATTCTAATTTGATGATATCCTGAACGAAGATCCAACTTGGTAAAATAAATTGCTCCATGTAATTCATCCAATAATTCATCAATCACAGGAATGGGAAATTTATCTTTAATGGTGAGCTTATTGAGCTCCCTATAATCTGGACACATGCGCCATGATCCGTCCTTCTTGTGTACCAATACTACAGGAGCAGAGAAAGAACTTTTACTAGGTTGAATTATACCCTCCTCTAACATTTCTGCAATCATACGTTCAATTTCGCTCTTTTGGACATAAGGATATCTATAAGGCCTGATGTTTGGAGGAACACTTCCTGGAATCAAATGAATAGCATGATCATGATCACGAATAGGTGGGAGTCATTTGGGAGTTTCAAACACCTTGGAATGATTTTCCAAGACTTGTTGGAGATCTGCAGAAATAGATGATTTTGATGTTGGAACTTCTAGTGAGAATAATTGTGAAATTATGCCTCGTTGTTATTTATTTATAAAATTTGTCATGACATTAGAGATTATTATCTTTCCCAACTTCCCCGCAATACCCCGTAATTCAACTTCCTTTCCTTCTGAAAAAAATTTCAAGAAAAGTTCTTGAAAATTAAAAGCTACCATCCCCAAAGATTGTAACCATTGTACTCCTAGTACAAAATCAGCACCTCCCATAGGAATGGAAAGCATTGAACTAGTCAATACATATTCCCCCATGGTTAGCTTGATATTGTGGCATTTTCCAGAGCAATTTATAGTTCCTCCATTTGCAACCATCACTTGACATTCTGGTGCTGGGTATAGGAAACAATTTAATTCCTTGGCTACCTTACAATGAATAAAATTATGGGTGCTACCTGAATCAATCAACAATATTACCTTTTTCTTCTTAATATGTCCTTCTATATTGAGAGTTTGAGGAGTGGTAATTCCTGCCAGTGCATTACACGATATGGTCGGATTCATTTCTTCCTCTTCTAGGGTTGGTTCCTGGTGTATATCCTTTTCTTGTTCATTTTCTTCTTCCTCTTCACAATCTATGTAAAATAATTTCTTCTCAGCACACTTATGACCTTTAGTGTATTTTCTATCACAACTGTAGCAAAGCCCTTTTGCTCTTTTTCTTCCAATTTTTGTGGTGTCAACCTTGTAGGTTGTGGAAATCTAGGCGTAGCAACACTTCCTTCTTTATAGAATTGAGTGGTAGGCTTCCTTGTCGCCATAATTTTACATTCAACTTTTCTTGCCAACCTGAATGCCTTCTCCAAGGAATCAGGTTCCAAAACGTGAACTTCATGTTGGATGCTATCCTTTAAAGTGCCTATGAAGAGATCAATCCTGTGTTCCTCTGGAATATCAGTTACCCTTATATTCAATTTTTGGAAGTCCTCAATGTGCTGCCCCACTAAACCCTTTTGTTTTAGATTTATCAATTGGCTAAAGAAGGTGCTGCTCTTTGTATCCTCATAATGTGCTATCATTTCCTCCGTAAAAATTGACCAAGTGACAATTTTTTTACGGGAGCAAAGCCATCGATACCATACAAATGTATTTTGTTCTAAATGTAAAGTTGCAATGCGTACCTTTGTGTGTTTTTCACGTTATGGAGATCAAAATATTGCTCCATCTGTAGTATCCATGTTACAAGATCCTTTCCATCAAACTTCCTCATATCCATTTTTGGAATATGGTGGTTCTTCCCGCCAACATTAGAGTTTATGAAATCACGATTAACATTTATTTTTTCTCATCATGAGGTTCTTCTACTATCTTTTCACCATTAGGAAACATTTCTTGTATCAACTTGGTCAAACCTTCGATGTCTGCTTTTAGATCATTCTTCATGTTTTTCATGTTGTTTTCCATGTTGTCTTTCATGTCATCCATCTTAGCTTCCATGCTAGCTTCCATGCCATCCATCTTAGCTTCCACGCCTTTCTTCAAAACTTCCATTTCATTTTTTGTTGCTCTTTGCGAGAGAGAAATTTGGTGCACTTGCTCTTGTAATTTTGATAGATCATGTTGCAATTCTTCATCTTCATGAGTCATAGTAGAGCCTTTTAAAGGCTTAATGGGTGTTGAATTATTTTTACGGGGCATATTTTAGAACCCAATCTTGATATCTATTCTACAATATGCCCTTGGAATCAATTCAAATTGATTCTTCAAACAAGACTTATGCAATTCAGAAAAAAAAATACACACCTTTTTCTTTCTTTTGAGGAGCTCGATATTGAAATTGGATTATATCTGTGATTGCAGCACTTCAATATTTGAATTTTGGTACCAACATAACCCTATGAATTTTCTTTCGAATGCCATAGGTCTGACCTGATTTGGATTCTCCAAGGAAAATTTGTGTCCAATATCCCACAATGACCTAATTATGGATTGGTTCAGTATAGCGAACTTGTACGACTTTCCACGTGTCACTGTTTCATCCTTCAGCTCTGAAATTGATAGCCAAGAAACTAAAGTCCGTGTACTTGCGACCACTTTTTACGGCACTCCAATCCGATGCTCAGAGAGAGAGTTATGAATTTTTTCCCACGATCACCTCTTTGAGATGAAATTCGGGAGCCTGAAAAAGCACTACCTTCCACAGATCATATCTCCAAAAATACTGTGAACCAAGCTCTGAAATTTTTTGACAAGTTTCCTCAGGATTTCGGCTTCACACCCTAAAAATTTAGATTCTGAACCTTCGTAGAAAAAAAATTATAGCGAAAATGCTACGATGACCTGTTTAGAGTAGCGAAACCCTAGAATCCAAAGCTCTGATACCAAATGTTATGTAACCAACTCCAAAAGTAGAAGAAAAAAGATATCAACGCCTTAGAAATAAGCCACTTCGAGGGGGAAACCTCCAATACATTACATAAATGAACAATTCTTGGATGATACAATTTACAAAACCTCCTTCCTATATATAGGAGTCCATGGGGCCATAATGTAATCCTAGTGGGCCACAATGTAATCCTAGCCGACCTAACAATAATAATTTAAGGGCACAATAATAACAATATGGGGGTTACAAGGTTACAATAATAACAATAAGGGGGGCTACACTAACATAATAAGGGGCTACACTATTAATATAGGGACTAATTATTTTCAAACTAGAGTTGAATGATTTTAAACAAGAAAGGAAGGAGCTCATAGATTTCAAGAAAGAAGTCAGCAAGAAAATTGATTTTTATGATGAAGTGGAATAAATGTCAAGGAATATGTTGAAAAGGACATTACCACTACATATGATGATGAAGCATACCATGAGGAAAAACAGGTGGTTGCAGGAAGAGAGGAGAAAGCTCCAAAACCAAGTGAAAGAGTTAGAAATTCAAATGGAAATGGTGCAAACATAATTAAAGAAAAAAGGCTTGAAAATGATAGTTGTAGATGACCCTGCTGCTTCTTGAAGGAGGGTAAGACATTTTTTGGGCCAATTTTGTCTTGGGATGCTCCATCTCATCAGTTAACATAGCTCTAGACAAGTATTTGGAGGTAAAGAGTGGAAATTTAAAATTCTGGAAAAGTCAAGCAAGTTTGTAGCGTACTCCAGGCTTAAGCCGAGTTTTCACTATGAACTCGCTGAAGAATATTTTAAGATATAATTTCTAAAATTTATCATAATATGAGTGGGTAACATCATCTATTTAACTCATTTTCCCTAATGAATACCCTCCAATGAGCAGCAAATTCAGAAAGGGTGCAGAAATTTCCAAATGGGAAACTCTACAAACTCTTCGCTACGAACTTGCCTTAAAATTCTCTGTTTTGCAGTGAGGGGAAATTTTGATGTTTTTGTAGCATTTAATGTTTCTTGGAATCATATGAGTCATCAAAATACGTTGAGGTGTATCAGTAGAGACAATTGTTGGTAAGGACACTCAACAAGGAGGTGATTGGGCTGCTAGCTCATCATTTTTTCCACATCATCAAACACAACAACACATCCTAAAATTCCAAGAAACAGAGCCTAGATTCTAGTATAGCAATTCATCAATTGGTCATGGGCATTACCAACTCAAGAAAATTTGTTTGATTCGATAAGCATCATCATGTATGGGTTATTTAAAAGTTGCTAATGAATTTAGTGGTGTTAGAGTCCTATGAGGTTTTAAACTCTTTATAAACAGAAATGTCTCTATATTCTCTCCATGTAATCAATTTATTTTTGGATTAGATATCTTCAGCAGTATCGAGGGTCTAGCCCAGGTGGCCGACTTCATGTAAAATTAATTTAACTCTATAAATAGAAAGATTTTAGAGTTAGAGAGTGTGGATCAATGTTATCACTTATGCTACTATTGTAATATTTCCTATTCTGAAGTAATGTACAATTGTAGAAAGCCTTTTTCAGACCTGATATTCTTTATGAACTCTTATGTGTTTGTGTTATCTATCTTTTCAATTTCAATTCATACTACTTCGTGTATAATCACTTGGAATTCATAGTTAATTATGCTCCAACTTCCTTTATGCATCTTGTTTGATGTACAAGTTATTTTTATAAGAGTTCAGATGCCTCAGCTTCTGTAAAAGATTTTTTTATGTAATTGAGTTTCATACTGACTCCATGCCCAATGGTAGCCATTAACACACATCCTTCACCTGCAAAAAACCTTCCAAAAGATATCTGAGAGTTAGCCATCTTTTTTCTAAGCATTGTTTATTGAATATCATACATTTTCTTGAGAGATCCCTCTTTGGTTGGAAGGGATAACTTCCAACCCTAAGTGGTTTGAAATAATTACACTGAATTGACTGTTGAGCAGCCCAATCAGCCTCAGTTTGGTGATAACAACATCCACACACATAGGATGAGAGCCTCCCCTATTAAAGAGCCTCCCCTGTATACAACACAACTATAACCGGGCTCTCCACAACTCAATCGACCACAACCCCTTTGAGGTGGGCTTGGGATTCCAACCACTATGTCCCATTGATGTAGCCAGGCCATTTGTGGCTACTCAGGCTGATTCAACTATGTCTAGTCTAAAGCTGATAAAGCGAACAAATTCATTGAGCATATTCATCACATCCACCAACAAGTTCATGACATGTTGGACAAATCCAATGCTAAGTAAAATTAGTGACATGATCAACACCAGGTGGGCGACAAAGTGTGGCTACATTGGGAGAAGCCGCACTGGACCCCATCAGAATTTCTCTCGCCTCCAATATGGGCCATACACCAACACCAAGGCTATAGGGGACAATGAATTCGAGCTCAATATTCCACCATTCCTTTGTTTGGGACCTACTTTTCACCTCTACTGGACACATCTGACATGGCAGAAAAACTCACACCAACATAGTGAAACCCAAACTGCATGGAAAAAGCCACAATTGATCGGATCATGGACACACAGATAAATAACACCCTCCATCAGAGGATCTGGCTATATTTAGCTATCAAAGCAGGCCAACTCCTTCACCAGGGCAAGTGGCTCACCAGGGGCCAAGTTCAGCAGAAGTTTCCCCATCTCATGGAGGAACTCAACGCAATGGGGACCATTTCTTTGTAAGGGGGGAGGAATGATCCTCTTGGATATTGGTGTCCACCCACCTATTCCACTTGGAACCCCACCATTGTTTCTTTTAGTTTTTCAGTTTCCTTAATTGTAGCACAATTTACTATTTTTGGAAGTTTTTCGGGTCCTAAACTTCTGGAGCCGTTTTGAGGCCCTAAACAATAGTCTTATGGAAAATCACTTTCGGTTAGATATTCAATGTCAGCAGTTGTAGTCCTCGGATAGATATTTCTAACGAGATATCATGTGCGTCAAAAAAATATTATATGCCAAAGTTACAACCCGAGGAAATTGATGTCCCAATTTACCCCAACAGGGCCCATAGTTTGTTGTTTCATCTCTTAGGGTTAGGTTTTTGGATGTTTAGGGTTTTCCATTGTTTATAAATAATAAATAGGCCTTCGGGCCTCATTTTAACACAATTCAGAGGCCTGTAGCCGCCACATCTCTTCTAAGAGATAAGCTACCAACGCCCTAGCTAGTTTATTTCCATTCTGTCTGTAAGCATATTTCAGTTATGTGATATTAATGAAACGAAGTCTTATTTCTGCTACATATCTATGTTTATGTGTATTTCTTTATTTTATCACGTTCTTGCATAAGTCTAGATCATCACCAAACCATGATACAATAAGAGTGAAAATGCTAGAACCTATAAATTGAGGGTCAAATGGAAATATGTCTCACAAGTGTAATTTCAACATGAAATCCTTTCTTTATTAAGGGTAGGGCCTCCACAATTTTTAAGAATTCATCTATTGGCTTGCACAACACTTGAGTGAGTCCCTCAAATACCTCCCTCTCTTTTTATTATAGTGCGCACCCAACACAACACCATATTACAATTCTCACACTCAATGATTTCAAGTAACATCCATACAAGTTTGTATTTTATAGGCAATGGCTAGCTTGTGAATTTCCCTCCTTTATTAATTCTCTCTGCATGAAAAATCCTAATTCATAGCTTTTCTACTCTCATCATGTAACTCTCTATCCTTTACCCACTTATGAATGTCCCCTCCGATCAAATGGTTTCCCCCTCCAAACAACTCACCCATAAAGTTTGAGCATGATTTCAAAGAAAAAGGGTGAAGTTCCTAGAGATGATTTTTCCACACAAATCAATGGTGTACATTTCAAGTCAACAATGGAAATGGGTAAAATTCTCACAATTTATTTTGGCATCAAAAAAATTGTTGGAAAAGGTGGATAGGGATCCTCAAGCATATTGCACCCCTTCTTGTCCCCTTCGTTATTCCCCACTCATAGCATTAGGGTCCATGTAGGTGCTCATACTTCAGTAAAATGATAACATTTTTATTAGTTGAAGGCTATAATATTTTATAGTATCAATATGTCTATATCATCACAAAATATAATTAAATATTCATGTTGATGATAAAAACAATATTGAGTAAAAAATAATTACAATTATTTATGGGAATTAAAGTTTGGGATCTCACAATCTTCCTCCTTGGAGTAACATCATCCTTGGTTTTCTCTTATTTTGCAACAATACATTATACTTGGTGTTCTCATTAATGCAACAAAATTTTCAACCACCTTTCTCCTTCAATTATACCACATCATCATCTTATCTCATGGCATAATCCACCTCTAGGCCTCTAGAATTCCAACACATTCCTATAACCATTATCAAGTAATAATGCATATTAGAAACTATTACATGCATAATTAATCCATTTTTATTCATAACTTAGAGTCATGCAGGAATTTATACACAATAATTATCAGTATGATCATAAATACACATCCATATGGCCATAATGGATAGAACTCAGGTCATTGTTTTCTATGACATACCTAACATGCTTATGATACCAGCTAGCATGTTATATTCAAACCTCCTCTTCCTTGGAGTCACTCACCTTACATGCTTATGTATCCTCATCTTTGTAACACATTCCCTTGAGTGATCCATAATTTTCCAAGGTTTCCTCGCAATAGAAGAGTATTATGACTTATAGAGTCTTATAGCCAAGGCATCCCTTGGATTTCTCCAACACACCATATCCCATCAAAACAATGATTGTGGCATATCATAGGGTTACCATGCCTTAACAATATCCTCTTCACTATGATTTCTGACTCATTATCCATCATTCATCCTTATTGGAAGAAATCCACCATTGCACATATATCATGTACATACAGTTACCATGGGATATAATTATAACAAATTCAATCAGAAAAATTTAAACATATTTCACATGTAATATATTTCTAAATATGTTCCATATGGAAATTCAAATATCCCAAGTATGAGGTTCCTCCTCATAACATTTGGCTCTCGTTGCAATGGATCATGTCGATATTCATCAAAGGATTACACTCATTGTCATGTCCAAGATAATTCTACACACAACCTAATTTCAATCAACTAATAAAATGTGAGTATTTAAGTATATAATATAGTTTACTATAGCATGTTTAGTAGCCTAAGGAAAACCTCAAAAATCCTATGCATTATAAATTCCATCACTTTCCACAATCAGTCGTAGAAAATATAGTGAATTGATAATTCCTAATGTGTGCGAGTACCAACACACCCATTTTTTACACATTTCAATCGCATTCAAGTTATAAACTATTGTTCCAATAACCATCATGACATAATCCCATTGCATCCATTGATTTATTTTTTAGAATACCATATATCTAAGTCACGTATTCCATGATGGTGATTTTTTAAGTTCAATTTAATGCCTCAATAGATTATCCTTCCATCTCCTTAACACTTGATCAACCCCCTGGACACCTTACTTTCTATCCCAAAAAAATAGCAGGTGCATACCCTTCTCTTCCATGTAGTCCACGTGGGAGCCATCCTTATTATTAGTGTTTTTTAGTGTCAACAAATAACTTATAGTCCAAGATCCAATCCTAGCAACAATACCATTGGACACTTGTGTGTATTTATAGCATTTCCATGTCCATTATCAGTATGGTCTCACACATTGCATAACCTTGCTAGCATTCATTTTCACACAATATTTTATTCACTCAATGCAGCTAACATAATTCATATCATGAGCATGACTATTCAATCATTCAATTGCAATCAATCTAGTTATTACATGCTTATCCACCAATGCATTGCAAATATTCTATTTATATTTGTATACTAGAGGTTTCTCCCTCCACCATACCCCACTAAATTTTCCATGACATGCATTCAATCATGAACACGCCTTTAAAGACATGAAAATGCACTCGAAAGGATTCTTACCAAATTATCTTCAGACCATGTGCTATTATGGCATGACAAATTTTACACATGCATGACTATTATCGTCATTCTTAATGTTACTTTTCTAATGTATACTTCCAAAGAGGTCATATAATCCCTTCATCAACCTTCCAACAAGCATCCTCTTTTCATTATAGGTTGTCCATTGCAGGAAACTATACCCTAAAAATATCCAATCATCCCTTAAGACACAATCACAATCCATAATTACATTAACTATCATATATATATATATATATATATACCATTTATTTTATTAATGATTTTACTAGTGCAATTGCATTTCAATTATTTGTTTTCTTACAATTTACCATCATTTCATTTTTGAAATATTTCCACAATTTGGCTTTCTTATTCTAGAGAAATATAAAAATCAACAAAATATTAGTCAAGGAACTCTCCCTTCCAACTCCGCTACACATCCTAAGTTTCACATTCTATTTCTTATATCCTCTAACTTCTCTTTGTTGCTAAGCAATTTAGTCAAGTCTAGCTTGACTTCTATTTACCTTGAGTTGTTTTCATTTACTTATTTTGCATTCAACGCAATAAGGTAGTTCACAAATTAATTTATAATTCAAACATATTTGGTACATGAAATTTAACATTTATTAATATCTCATGACAAGCTCACTAACCTTGTTAATGTAGTAAAATTAAACCATGGGAACCCTTTCCTTTGCACTCTTGTGCAAAAATTGTTTCACTTATGTTGCAAAGATGCAATAAAAGTTTATAAGACATATATGGTATTCGTCTACATCATTTATTGCTTTATCATTTTCCATAAAAAAAAATTATATCCTTCTCATAGTCTAACCATGTGTGGCTATGTTGCAATGTGTCAAATCCAACAAGACGATAAGACTTAACCCCTTTAATTGGCCAACACTTTCTCTACTCCTTTTTCATTATTGGTAGTCAAATTCCTTTCTCAGTAATTGTCCTATTCTACAAGGCCGCAAATTATCATTAGCTTCTTAACAACACCTACTATATTACACCAATAACCACAAATTTAGGAAAGTTTCCAAAGGATAAATCTAATGAATTATTAACAATCCATGACCTAAATTATTCCACATATGAATTTTCTTCTACTACTTGTTAAAAATGATTAATATGGGTCATTCTCATGTAATTTTTTGACTATGTTATGATACATTAATACATATCAGTCCCTTATCTCAATGGAATACCAAATCAAAATTGGTATATTAGGTTATATTTAAGGACTCCACTATCTGGGCTTTTCACATGTAATGCTTGCATTATGTTATGAAATTTTAATACATATTAGTCCCTTATCTCAATGGAATACCAAATCAAAATTGGTATCTTAGGTTATATCTAAGGAATCCACTATCATGTCCATTGTATCTCTTTAACAATTAAACAAAAGACAAAAAGAAAATTTTATTACCATCATTCATATGGCACCTCTCTAAGGAATACTCATAAGTATGCTACTTTCTTTAATCATGTTTTCAATGTTAAAATTATTACATGTGATATATCAAGTCACACATAACACTCTTTCTCACTTGCCATGTCAGCGTTGCATACTAGCTCCTTCTAAAGGATGGCTCACTTGACCCCTATGCATATTGTTTTGGATGCTAAAAAAACTTTGTGGACAATAAGGTCCATATAACAATATTGTTATTAAAGTCGCAAAAACCACTATTTCTTACTCCATAGCCAAACTCCTTCAAGTATTCATAATATATTCTATGCATACTCACTACACATACATGTAATGCATATAGTCCCTACCTTTGATCATACACTTGTATATATGTATACATGCATGTACATGTGCCTGTGGATCTCCCACACATATTCCTCTTTGTAACTTCCATTTAGACATAAATTCAACCTATTTTATAATATTTCACAGCAAATCACATAATAAATCTTGGAACTCAATTACACCCACATTCTTCTCTTTCAACAGAAAACTCTTTCCTCTTTCTCTAGAGCATATCTTGCAACATGAGCCCCAATTGAAGTCAAATAGGTAGTCTAGAAATACTAAGGACATAATAGGAAATTCATGTGTCTTGCTCCACCATTCAACTTAGATTTCATGCATACATATCCATAAACATCCACTCCAATCCATAGACATATACATTCATCTTCTAAAATTAGTACTTTACGTAGTAAGTATAGAAGAATTAGAGAAACTCTTTTTCTAATGCACTCATGATCCTTGTAAGAATTAGAACTGAGTTATAATAACCATACAATATGCCACCCATATTAAATTACTTCCTTGTAACTGTAGTCATTAATTATTTTTCATAAGTAAATAATGTATACATATTGGTGAAGCAACTTTAACCTTCATGGATATCCATCCTTAGGACAATGAACGATACCTCCAAAACAAACTTCTAAAACTTCATATAAGGTACAAATTCAAGTCTCATCCTTCAGTGGGTTCTTTATCCTTCTAGGTATTTAGGGTGTTTGACAAAAATCACCTAATTCAACATTCCACCAAATACCTTCTTCAATCATGTTAGAGTTTCTAATATAAAGAGTGAATTATTTCACATAAATTCCAATTATGGCGATTTCCATAATAATTTCACATCTAAAAAATATGTTGTTATCTGTCATGCCCACTTGTATTTGTTTCGAATGGTCCTATTTTTCATCCCTGGTGCAGATAAGGAAAAATGCAATACAGTTTGGTGAAAGGGATAGAATTTGGCTCTAGCAGCGTCCCAAACACCATCGGGAAAAAAGAAATATCATAAAAATATTTCCTTCGGCTGAAAGCCTAATGAGAAAGGAAAAATTCAGAAGTCAAAATTCAGAAGCCCAAATGACATGCCGAAAGGGAAAGCTAAAATATAGAAAACCTAAATTTCAAAAGCTAAAATAACAAGCTTAAAGGGAAATCCGAAATCCAAAAAGGGAAAGATGAAATTTCAGAAGCTAAATTTAGAAACTGAAAGGCCAAGGGAATTGGGTCTATGTTTAAATATCGAGTAGGAATTAGAGAGAATCAATGTCCATCTCTGCCCAACTAACCCCTGGAGGCATTTCGAGGGGAAACCTGCATGACTAATACATCGGCGCCACCCCCCCAAAGTTGAAAATTCAGCAAGGAGGGATCAACAGATCGACGACCCAAATTAACTCCGAGGGGTCTCAGCTTGATCCTTCCTCTCGCTTTTCCACCTGCCAAAGAAGGTTGGGGACCACACCAGCCATCCTTTGAGTTGTCGCCAATGCCAGCAAGCGAGTGTCGAGGTAATGGTAAATTACGCCCCTCCATTTTCCACATATCACCCTTCCAATCATTTTTTGCCACGTGTCTCCCCCTTATGACCTCGCCTAACGTCAGATGACCATTTCCCTCCCCCTATAAATGCTCGACACATTTATCCGTTTGGTTTTCAATCCATTATTATTGCAACCAAGTTCTCTTGATGTTTAATTTTTCTACGACATACTTCATTTATCGAACTTCCCTAGAGTTCCGAAGCATTGTTTCTTCCAATTATCACCTAGTCAGCCAAATAACCCAATATCCTTCTACCATTAATTTTTGTCTCCATGCTAAAAATGAAGAAACCAACCCCAAAGACCCCCAAATCGCGGGAAGCCAAACCCTCATCCAACATTGAACCCCTAATGGATAGAGAGTTGCAAATTCATGATCCACCCTAATCTTACAACCTTTCGAACCTATGATTCGACATGTTTAGGTGCTACCTCAATGGATAAGACCCTTTTAGGGTAGTAGAGTCATGCATATATTACCAAATTGCGCCATTAGTCTGTCACTTTCTTATGTTCATTTCATGGCTTACTACTTATTATGTTGAGAAGAAGAATTGTTTTATATATTCAGATGGAGTCAAAATCCTATAGGTAACCCCAAAGCTTATTCAAAAGGCTCTAGTATACCCAATTTCTCCTGAACCAGAAAATTTCACTGAAACCACCTTATTTTACAGTTACGCTTCCCTCTCAACTGGGGAACAACAGAACTTCTTGCAAATTATTTTGGCCTTTGGCCACCAATCCTTGCCTGTTGTTGATACTTTTGAAATATCTACATTTACAAAGCCATTGCAACCCATCTTCACTGTAATTTCCCAGTTGTTTGGGGACAATGATGCAAGTGTTACCAGAAAATCCTCCATAGGGTTTCTAAGATAAATGATGCAATGAGGTCATATTTTTAATATACCGTCTTTCATAGCAGAATCCATCAAATTCCAGTTGCACCACTTTTCTACCACTTCGTTTTTCAGATATTACTCCATAATGTTTTATTTGTTCTTATATACCCATCTAGATGAGTTTTAATGTCTGGGTATCAGTTTCATGGATTCAAGCAAGTAGAGAAATTTTTTCTTTGATTGGGATGTTGATATCAAGTAGAAACCCAACAATGAGGGCTACTCTCAATTCATATGCACTTATATTGCTATTACATACAAAATCATCCATAATGTCTCCTCCCCAAGGATTTTGCCAAAAAAAAAGAGATCATCCATATTAGTAAGGACACGAGTGTTGGTGATTGGTATTTGTATGATAATTACATTGAAATAAGGGTCTATGGGTGTGAGCTCACTCCCTACCATTTGCCTGTTTTTATGCCAATGAGGATTTCTCCATAGAGTTCATCAGGAAAAGCCTACATGTGGATCAAATCCACTTTTTTCCCACTAAGAAAGGATATATGTTCAAATTGGGTAAGCCAATTGGTCCCTTTATTGTAAATACTAGGCAAGCCTGCAACCAACTAAGAATTTGTTGAAAAAAATGAATTTTGAAATGGGGGATATTTGGCATTATGACCCACATGGTATCATTGCAAATAAAGGGAAAAGTATTAATTATTTAGCCTATGATCATGATTACAAGCTAGAACTGGTAGTTAAATAATCAAAAAATCCAATTGGGCTACAAAGAAGGAAATATAGGAAAACAATAAAAAAATTAGAGAAGAGATGAAGCAATAGTTGGCATCGCATTCGGTCTCCTACCAGACTAAACTCTTGGTTTCCATGGACCTGGAGAGGAACCAGATGAATTTTTCATAGCACCACCCCTCAACATAGTCCCTCTCATCAAGCGCAAAGTTTAGGGATTTGGATGTATCTCTGGACCTGAAAAGTGTCCCTCTAGCTTACAAAATCAACTTTCATAGGTAAGTGAGAGAAATGATGTATAGTGAACTAAGCAAGAATGATATGGCCATTAGCAAAGCTAAAAATTTGTTGGAGAAGGTTGCAACAAAGTTGAATAAAGAGAGAGCTATCTATAGATCTCAACATATGAAAAATGAGAACTACAAGGAACTTATTGTAAATATGGGAGTGAACCCATATGACAAAATTGCTCTAGAAATTATTATCTAGAGTTCATAGACTGAGATCCAATAACTGAGGCATAAGATGAAGATGCCTGCTAGTGAACATGAGCAGTCCAAATAGCTATAACTGGGGGAGGAAGAAAAATAGATTCTATCCAAGGAGCTAATAGAATGGAATAATGAAGTGGTGGCTCTGAAACAACAAGTCGCATAGCTTCAACAAAAAATCGACTCCCATATTTTTGTAGTGCTTGTGCCTGAGAATAATCAGAATCCCACTGATTAGCTCACTAAAACTCTCACTGAGCTGCAACTCTCAGAATCAGAACTTAAGAAAGTATAGGTGGATTTAGAAAACACCAAGCATGCCCTTTCATAAAAGGAGAAACAACTAGAGACTGCCAAAAAAAATGTAGAACTGATCAACAAAAATATGCAGGAAGAAAATCAAGAAATCACTAAACTGAAAAGAAGACTAAGAGGTAACATGTCCCTCCTCCATGACAAAAAATAATATGGGATGAAATAATAATAGAGGTGAAGAATAGCTGGGAGAATATGACTCTGATGGAAGATCAAAAATATGAAATCAAGGAATATGAATTCTTCATCTTGGCTGCTAAAGAAGAGGGCTAAAAGAATTTTAAGACAACTAAAATATTCATTCAGTATGTCAATGAAAAAAAATTCAGTGAGTTGAGGGCCATATATGTGGTAGATCGGGTGACTGCAATCATGGAGGTCTCCAAAATGATCCAAAAGGAATCAGGCAGAGTGAAGGCTGAAGAATTTTTGGAGAAAGTATTGAAGGATGTAGCTTGTTTTCATTCAGAGTTTGAGCAAAGGGTCCAAGCAGGACTGCCCAACTATTGGGACCTCGTAGGAGGATTGATCCCATGGGAGTAGTACAACCAAATTATTGTAGGGGCTAAGAGAAGATTATATTCCTCCCAAGAGAAGACCTCCTCCTTAAATGGAAAGGTAATATTGAACTATCTAAGGAGATATTTCCAGCTGCTATAACTGGTGAGGACCTTATTTTTCTCCAGGATGAATTATGCAGGGATCACAGGCCTTAAGATCTCCTATCAAAGTTTATTTTTCTCTCTTATACCGATTCTAGAACTATGGCAGAGATGTGACTCATTCGTTAATCCTCCACAACTCCAAATCATCGATCTAGCTACTCTTCCTCCAAAATCGTTCTACCACGAATGAATATTTTTCTGATTGTGTCAATCATGACACCTTATTGTTTTATGTTTTATGTGAATATTGTATTTCAAGAAATGAACTCAATTTAGTTATGGTTTTTTCAGTACAACGATGCAAACATCATGCTCATATCATTATATTTTCATGAATCATTAGAAAGTCAAGAAGGATTATTTTTTTGCAAGGGGTACTCGTCCTGAGACCCTATAAAAATAATTATGATACATTTGGTAAGGTTTCCGAATTTTGTTTTCATAGAGAGGTTCCAAATTTTGGTTTTTGAAGAGGCTCTGGAACTGTTAATGGAGAAAGTGAAAATGTATGATCTATCTTCATATTAATAAACATTTTTTGGTGATTCTTTCTCACGTGAGGTTGTATATTTATTCTCTTCTGTGTTCCTTTCATTTATCTTCGTTTTTTTCTCATATCACATGTAATAGCAGTTGTTGGGTGTATCTTTATGAAATCATGGATTTTTCTATCTCTAATGTTGATCTAATATGTATGTGACTAATAATATCTAATGTCCTTAATACATGGTCCATGTAATCTAATATGTCATTTAGTGTTTCATTTATCAGTTTTCTTTCTGAAGCCTGGTGCACTAGATTCTATGCTTATCCTGGTGTATTCACACTCATAGTAAATACTTGCAATTATTAAGACATCAAGTCCATTCCTCATTTGAACTAATACAAATTTTAGTGTTGTATGCAATGCTCTACCCCTAACTTATCCAAATCCAAAAGTTTTGACTCTATGGTCTATATTTGGCCTTCCCAAGCCTCATGGAACCACAAATTTGATACCACTTTTTAACATAAACAATCCTCTATGTTCACTTTGAATCTTACATATGCATTCTAACAATTGAGATATTTCCAATGACTACTGATCTCTTTATCAATTCTAAGCTTTAAACATAAATTTATGACCTTATAAAGTTTCCTTAAAGCCTCTCTTCCTCCCCCACCATATCAACATTTGTAAAATTTGCACATCAACTACACCTATAACATCCCTTTTTAATACCCCTATTTTGTAAATAAAATTAAGACTATTACTGTTGGATAACCATCATGGATATTAAGCTAGATTTTATTATTTTGTAAATTTCCTGTATATACATATATATATATATATATATATATATATATATATATATATATATATATATATATATATATATATATATTAAAACTAATGGAGAGAATAACTTACACATATGTAGCATCCCTTACTACACCACCAATTTTTTAAAACTAATTATAATTTTGAAATCCAACATGGAAGCCACGACTAGCTGAGGTAAAATTTTGTGAACACTAAAAATTGAATGTTAATTTTAATGTTGGCCTCAAGGAGGGGATGCCACAGATTTAAATTCTAAGGGGGGGGAATATTTTTGCATGCCTTGAAGAGCCAAATATTATCCTATATTAATTTTATGAATTTAGTTGCAGGCCAATCAATTCAACCCTTATGACAAGCATTGATGATATGTGATTAGGGTGGTGGAGAGAGAGGACAATGCCCATTACCCCTCAGAAATTGAGGAGAAATATGAGAAGCCTATAATATTTTAAAGGAAGGTAGGGAATATGGGAAGCTCCTCAATAAAATGGAAGGGAAACAAAAAAATAAGGAGTAATGAAACATTGCAAGAGGACAGTAAGAGATAAAGAAAAGAGGAAGTGAGCACAATAAAGGGAGAATGTGAAACTTACAGGGAATATTGCTAGTTCTTATGTGTTTGAGCTATCTCTCTCTCTCTCTCTCTCTCTCAGAAGTGAGCACAATAACGAGAGAATGTGAAACTTAAGGGGAATCTCGCTAGTTCTTGTCTGTTTGATCTCTCTCGAGAATTAATTGCATTCAAGGATGATAGAAGAGTGTGTGGAGCGATGGAGTATCATAGTAGAAGGAAAACCAACTGTGGCATTAGGGGAATTTTGAGGCCTAAAATGGGCCTCCTAAGAAAAATGTACAAACAAAATAAATTTTATAAGAACTTATAGGATTCAAGATGATGGTGTCAACCATGGGGGATGATTCACCATTTTTTAAGTAAAAGGGTAAAAATAATAAAATAATAAAACTACTTTTTCAACTCCTATTTTCAACTTATCTCCCAAAGGTTTTACTCAAATTTTGAGCGAGAGTACTTGTTGGATGCAAAATTTAATTCCTCATCTAAGGAGTACCCATGTTGCAGACTTTCGATGGACCCTGCTACTAGAAAAATAAGAAATACATGAAAAAATGTGATTACAATCACGTTTTTCATGTATTTTTTATTTTTCGTGTAGTAGGGTCAACCAAAAGTATCCAACATGGGTACTCCTTGGATGAGGAATTAAATGTTGCATCCAATGAGTACTCCCACTCGAAATTTGAGTAAAAACTTTGGGAGATAAGTTGAAAAAATTAGTTTTTTCTTTTTCCCTCTAAAATTTGATGATGTCATCAAATCTTATTTATTATGTCCACTATTATTTTATAATTTCCTTAGGAGGCCCATTTTAGACCTCAAAATTCCCCTAATGAGTTGATTGTTGAGCCCTATGTTTGATTTTAAAAACTGTGAAAATGGGTGATATTCCTCGTGAATTTGTTTAAGGCCACAAGATTGGTAGTTTGATCCTGTGTGGTTTTTTGGAGGCTTAGTGGATGAGCGAATCACTATGGCTCTTGTTGTATAGTTGATAAACCACCTGGATAGGGAAACCTAATTCATTAGGGTTCTTGTTGAGTAATTGATAAACCACTGGGATAGTGGATTGTAGACCCTTATGGTTCTTGCTATGAAAAGGAAGTTAATAAACCACCTAGAGAGTGGATTCTACCTCCTAGACTAATAAATACCCCATCTAGACCTTGGGTGAAACCTTGTGAATGAGCTAAGTGGAGCGATTGGGTCACTATGGTGCATACTATTAGAGAGCAATTGATAAACCACCTAGATAGTGGATACCATCTCTTGAGCATGTGACCAAGATATTGGTGTGAGTTTTCCCTAAGAAAGCATACCATCAAACTTTGGATCTATCTTGGGGGTGGTCATCTGCAAGAAAGTTGCAGTGTAGCTAGCCTATGGTTGGGTGGATAATGGAAGTCTCTCCTTTAGTTTCCAACCATCTTAAAATATAAAAATAAGTATAATTTCTTATGTATATTCGAATTATAGAATGTGATATTTCTTATTATGCTTATTAGTAATGCATGATCCTATGCATTCATGAATGAATGCATGAGGTTCAATGTTATGTTCATGATTAATACACTATCTTATATGTCTATGATTATAATGAATACTTGCGCTCTGAAGTTCACTTCCATACTTATGATTTGCAGACAACCTTGTTTGCTATAAATTGAATGAACACCCATATTGTGTTGATGAATACATAGACCATGAATAATGTAATAAACTAAGGATTTATTCACACTCATATTATTACTATGGTTGAAAAATGTAATAATTTAAATGTTCATGGATGTTATGTTGTTTAATGGGTGGACCGTAATTATCCTTGAACAAATATACAATCATATTTTTGTCCTGTTTAGTTAATTGGTCATGCAAATTCCTTTGAATATGCTTAACCAACTTGCATGAGGTTAATAGAGAAATATTTCCTATCATGATTTCCTTTTAAAACATTGCAACTTGCATGGATTATATTTCGGAGCCAAGTACCCTCTCTTAATTCTCAACCTCACAATGAAGACGGATTTTAGGGAAATCACCGCCTTGATATACACCTCTACTGAAATTTGAGGCCTTGGGACCTTAGGGCCATGCATCACAAACACAGGAAATTTGACAGTTGTTGCCCCTTTTTCCTTTCAAAATCCCCTTTCTTTTCTTTTACACATCATCAGAATCATGAGGATCCAAGGATCTAGGGGTAGCGAGGGTAAACACCTTTGTAAAGGCCCAAATTCCTTCAAAATTGGATTTCCTTTTTTAGGTGATGGTTGCATCCGGGGATATCATTCGTTGTAAAGGCACAACTTATTCTAGATCCATATTACTCTTAATATTTCTTTGTATTTTGGGATCTAGGTATGCACTATGCCTCATCATTGAACGTCAAGCTGGATGTGTTATTGCTTTGGATGGCTTAAGTTGTGGGTCATACCATAGTACAACATGTTGAAGTTATAACTAGGTTCAGTCTTCATAATGTAATTTTATCAATAATGTATTCATTATGTTTATTATATTTTTTTCTAAGCATGTTCTTCATGCCTAGAGACTAAAAAATAGTCAAAAATAGTTTATTATGAGTCAAAAGAAAATGTATTTGATTCATGTCCCATTTGGAAATCTGTAAAAAATAAAGAAATTTGAATTTTATTTTCAATGATTAGTCCATAGATGAACAAGACAAACCTCCTTGGAAAATTCAACCTGGCCCTCCAGAGTGAAACCTATTCAACCCTCCTATCTATATATATATATATATATATATATATATATATATATATATATATATATATATATATATATATATATAAGAGGTAGTTCAACTCACTTGGAAACACACTCACTCACACAATAAGAAGCATATATGAACCTGGCGAAGGAGAAGAGAAAGACGAGTCAAAGGAGAGACAAAGACAAAGATAAACACAAGAAGAATATTTCTGGTTAACCGTATATTTGACTTTAATAGTTTGCACGTGTGGAAGGATGAACTGTCTATGGCAGAGGCCGAAAATTCTGAGGTAGTTTCAAGTCAAATTTTGTCCCCTTGTTGCACATCTAAATTTCATAACTTTGACGAGATTGACCTATGTTGACTTTGACTTTAGAGGTGACTTGGAGGGTTGGACTTGGTATTTTATTGGTAGTTTGGTCTTGGTCTTAGTCTTGGATATCTCTCATTTTGATTTGATTCTATAAGAGAAGGATTTTTGGGTTTTCCCCTCATGGGTTTTGCCCTTGCTACTAGCTTAATTTTGGTGTCTCTTATCACTTTTTGATCTTTACATTTTGAACATTTTTATAATTTCTTGATGAATAAGACATAAGAAGTAATTAATAATAAGACGACTAATATTCATAAGTAATTATCAAGAAGATAAATTAGGTGCTAGACTTCATCACACTTGGTTTCTCAACATGGTATCAGAGCTAAGGTGAACGAAGGAATATTGAAAAACATTCTCTTGAAGGCATAATTATAGCAACTCTCACTCACTTAAAGATATCCTTGAATATATTCTTGTATAAAATTTATCTCTCACTTACAAGTGAGTAATCTTATATTATATATGTATAATACTCCCAATTAAATGGCATCTATCTTCAAGGAAGGAAACATGCTTGATGGAGCATCCAACTTCAAAGCTCGAAAGAATAGGATTGATTTAGTTCTTAAAGAAAATGAAGTCATGCAATTAATTTAAGGTAATTTTCTTGTACAAGATAATAATAATACTCAAGAAGTGGCCAAATACAATAAGGGAGAAATTACAGCTCAAAAGGTTCTCTTTGAGTCCATCAAAGATCATCTCATTTCTTTTGTTTTAGATTTTTCTACATCCAAGGAAGTCTATGACACATTGGTGAAATTATACTCTATCAACACAACCAGTAAAAATATATCTCTAAGAGATAATCTCTATGGAACAAGGATGTCAAAAGAGTAGAACATGGCTTCGTACTTTATGAAGATATCAAAAATCAAATATCAACTTCAAGGGCTTGGTGAAACCATATCTGACTTTGAATTGATCACTTCCATAATCCATGCTCTACCTCTAGCTTGGGAAATTTTTGCAGGAGGTATCTATGCTAGAAAGGAAAATCCAAACTTCGAATAATTATGGGCTTTATGCGTTACAGAGGAATCAAGAATGAAGGCTAAAAATGATACTGAACCTAATAATCAAGACTCTTAAGATTTTGCAGCTAGATCAAGAAATAAGTTTGGAAAGTTTGGATATCAACACATAAATAATGGCAAAAAAATTCCATATAAATAAGTATATGTCTAAAGTTCAATGACATGGGAATATCAAGAGAGATTTTCCAAGAACCCTAAGAATAATAAGAGAAAGGAAATACATGAAGAATTAATAGCGAAAGATGGAGAACCTCTTAAAAAACCCAAGGTTGAAGCAACAACAATATCTACAATGAACGTTAATGAAAAATATGGAAGTTGGACATAGCTCTACAATATACTTTTGTACCAGGTTTGTGGTCAAGTTTCGTTTATATTTATTATTTAGAAGATGTCAGATATAATAGTACTTGTTGATGGCTATACAATTATATGATCTATTGGGATAGCATAGAAGATGTTAGGTCGATATAATACTAGTATAGGCTCCTTATTATTAATGTTGTACCCCATAGAAGCCACTATTGTTATTATTGTGCCCTTACATTATTATTGTTGTGTAGGCTTTGAATATATTGTGACCCCTTAGACTCCTATATATACCAAGGAGTACTTGTAATTTGTATAATCCAATAATTTTTCATTTATGTTATGTAAAGGATTTTTACCCCTAAAAAAGGCTTATTTTCAAGTTTTTGATCTTTTTTTTTTTTTTTTGTGATATGCTTGCATAACATTTCATATCAGAGCATGATATTCTAGGGTTTTGTTGTTTCAAACATGTCGTATTGGAATTTTTTCTATACATTTTTTTATACGAGGCTTTAGAAGTTGAAATTTTGATCATGTAGAGAAGCAATCGTGGTCAAAATAGTATAAAAATTTCAGATCTTGGTTTGCTATATTTTCTGAGATATGGTCCGAAGAAGTTAGGTTTTTTACATGCTCCAAAATTTAGTCTCAAACAGGTGAAATAGGGACAATCATCATAACTTTATTTTCAAGCATCATATTTGAATTTTGTAAAAAGTGATTGAAATCACATGGATTTTAGTTTCACATGTATCAATTTCAGGGCTGAAGGCTTAAACGGTTACACATGACATATTTTACAAGTTCACCCTATTGAACCAATCCATAATCAGGCCATCATGGAATATTTGGCATAACTTTATCTTGTAAAATCTAATATTGGTTTGTCTTATGGAATTTAAAATAAGAATAAGAGGGCTACCATGGGAAGGAATTTCATTCGTTGAGAGGCCTAAATTACATAGATACAATAGTTTCAATATCAAGCTCAAAAAAGCAAGAAAAAAAAGGTGTGTATTTTTTTAAATTTACAATTTTTGTTTGAAAAATAAGTCTAGAGTAATTCATAGGGCATCATAAAGCATAGATATCATTATTTGGTTCCAATATTTCTCGGAAAAAAAAAACAAATGGATGCTCCCAATAATAATAAAAAAATATATACTATGAAACATGAAGAAGAGGAAGAAATGCAACATGATATATCAAAATTACGAGACCAAGTGCAACAAATTTTTCTCTCACATAGAGAAACCAAAAATTAATTGGAATTAATGATGAATTTTACTATGGATGGTTTAGAATAAAAAATAAAATTAGATATGGAAGGTTTGAAGGAAGGTTTGACAAAGTTGCTACAAGAAATTCTTCCTAATGGCGACAAGGTATTCCATGAAATTTGTGATGAGAACAAAAGGAATGTTAATCATGATTTTAGAGGCTCTGACTTTGGGTTGAAGATCAACCACATTCCAAAGATCAATATGAGAAATTTTGATGGAAAGGATCTCGTAACATGGATACTACAAATGGAGCAATATTTCAATCTACATGATGTGCAACACAAAAGGTACACATTGCATATTTGTATTTAAAACCCAATCAATTTGTATGGGATCGATGGCTTTTTTTCTCATAAACCACTTGTCACTTGGTAAAATTTTAAGGAGAAAATGATAGCACATATGAGGATACAAAGAGCAACACCTTCTTTAGCCAATTGAAAAATCTCAAACAAAAGGTTTCAATGGTGGAGCACAATAAGGACTTCCAAAAATTGAATATCAAGGTAACTGATATTCCATAGAAGAAGATGATTGATTTCTTCATAGGGACTTTAAAGGATAACATAAAACATGAGGTTGAGAACCTAATTCATTGGATACAACATTTAGGGTGGCAAGAAAATTTGAAAGAAAAATTATGGCAATAAGGAAGTCTACCACTCACAATGATTAAGATGGAAGCATGGTTGCTCCTAGCCTCCTACGACGTACAAGTTTGACACCATGTTAGCCACCTATAAAATTTGTTATATCAAAAAGTTGCTAAATCATTTTTTCAGTCTTCAAGAAACAATTTTTATTGCTAAAAAATTTATATCTTGAAGACTCATGAAGACATCATGCCCTTTGTTTAACCTTCACTGCTGTTTCCCTTTCAGAATGGTGGAATTATGCTATTTTCCATGAAGAAAAGACTGCTGCAAAAATCCCATTTTCCCCTCCCTCCACTCAAAACTAACCTTCATTTTATTCCCTTTTTCCCCCATTAAATTCCTCTATTTTTCATTTATTCCCTTTCCTCTTCATGAAAATCCTTTTACAAGGTTTAAAACTCATTTTTAAACTTTGCCGAAAACCCCAAATCCATCAAAAACTTCAAAAATTTTCATAAAAAATAAGTGTTTTGACTATAGGCTTAAGCCCCTTTGGGTTAAGTCCTAACCACTTCCCCACATATGCCCTGGTGCTAGAACCAAGTGCTAGACCTGTTTGGCGCTTATCAGATCGGAAACTTTTGGTGCGCGCAAGTCTTTTTTTCATAGCAAAACTTTCGATCCGATTGGCCTCTGTTTATAAGCCTCAGCCTTTTTTCCGCTTCATATAACCCTTGGGTCTGCAATCAAATGCTTAACACATTATAAGAACCATTCCCGATCACTTTTTTCCTTTGTAAATACATAAAACCCCTTTTCCCTATGTTTTTAACTAAACACACCGGTGTTATGTTTTTAATGAAAAGGATCGTCGATCTTAAAAACCAATTGACGGTCGAAACAATCTCACATCAGAGAATTCCAAATGGGTAGATTGAAAGACCCACACCAAAGTTCTGATGTGATTGGCCCTTATACATATAAGCCCTGGGCCTAGTGCTTTTCATATAAACCAACGACCCCGCAGTCGGGCGCCAAGCCACATATAATAAACCCGCCCCAACACCATAAACCTTTTCTTTTCCATAAAAATTTTGATCTCATATATTATAACGTGGTCCTGCTCGTTCGTTGGTCAGATCCCTTCTCCGCCGTTGATCATTGGGCCAATCCGATGGCCAGCATTGTATCGCATCGGGAATTTTTCATTGGGCGCGTTAATATTTCCCCACCCCTGATTGGCGGTTCCCCGATCCATCCTCCACCGTCGATCTGATCTGAAGATCGATGGCCCACACTCAATCACTTCAACGCTTCCATGTTCATTGCTCCGCCAATTGCGAAAGCTTCGTTGCATCCGGGTTGTCCACGTGTCCGGATCGGACGGTCCAGAATGCATCTCCCGACTTTGGTTAAATTTTATACACCCCGCTTAATAATATTTTTCGACTAATCTCAGCCGTTGATATCCGTAGATCAATGGCCCATATTAACCCTTTCTCCGCCCATATATTATTTCTTTAACCCCGAAGATTGATCTCGAACGTCCATTTTTAAGATCTAACGACCCAGATTCGTCCCCGTAGGCCCGACTCTCTTGGGTCCTACCCGCCCCAGATTTGATCTTCGTCGTTCATCCCTATGATCAGACGGTCCTGGTTAAAACCGCCCCACCTATTATCACCCACGCGTCTTATCGATATCGCGCTCACTCCTCGACCGTTCGATCTGAGACCCTTGATTTGACGGTTGACGCGTGTTTTCGCGTAAGTTTAAGCACAGAGGTTAATTCTAAAAATTTACACAATATAAGTTGTTTTCAAAATCCACATGTCGGGCGGGAATGCATATCGCATTCAAAAAGGAAAAACTGCCTCCCTACCCTTTCACTGCGCGAAACCTATGGTTTCCTCCTCCCGAAACCATTTTCCCCTTTTTCATTGTGTTGTATCACGTGCACTCCCCATCGTTGATATCTGCAGATCAACGGCTCAGATTCAATCTGGCCTTTCACTATCGCCCTCCGCCTTCACCAAAGGTTTTCAACGAGCAATCTCCACCATTGATCTCGGAGCCAAATCTGATCTGACGGCCCACGATCATCCAGGAAACCCCAAATTCCCTTTCAATGTAATTTTCTCTGCCAAAGGATTTTAACCCCATTTCCTTTGTTTTTCTCCTATTTTCATCAAAAGTGGCCATTCTCCATTATATTACCTCGGTTGATCTAGACCGTTGATCAACACAGATCAACGGTTCGGACTTAATCTTGCACCATTCTTCCAAACCTCCTCCTTCTGCCCCCGCAAGCCCATCTCCACCGTTGGATGCTTTCATCCAACGGCTACGACCTAATGCGCAACCTCCAAAGCATTTAAACCAAAAAATACGTAGGATTTTCTTATTTTTATTTTTTTATGCAGGAATTTAAAGGTTTTTCAAAATATTATACAGGAAATGAAAGCTGAGGATGACGATCCTCCAGAATTTCGTTTATCAAAGGAAAATCCATCTAAAGGATTTGAAGCCACGTTTCCACAGTGCATCATGAGCATTGATGCCATATGAACCCTCTGTGGTACATGCACATCAACAAGACACAGTAAGATTAAATCAAATCAAATATTATCAGTGTTGAAGACCTAACCACAGCAGAATTGAAGAATTAAAGATTAATTACAAAGATTGGGTGGATTACGGCTAAGATCGAAAATCAAAAGCCTAATCCATTGAATTAAACACAGTTAAAGAAAATAAAAATATTTCTCAGACAGAGGATGCCTCCACTGCCACATAAGAGGCTAATTGATTCCTCTTAGCTACCTAATGCCACCTGTAGCCTCAAAGCATTCAACAGACGACTGAGCAATGACTAGAACAGAGGATATTTGCCTCACGACAGCTGAACAGTTAATTCAACCGAAGAACTTATTACAAAATATCTGCTGAGTTACTACAGAGATGACACAGAAGCCTTAAATTCAACAAAGGCTCCCACCGAGCTTACTTCTTAAATGTAAAACAATTAATACAGAGAAAATATATGTAAACTTCTCCATTGAGCCCCTCAAAGGCTGAGAAGTACTAAATCTGTATTAATTGAACCCTTATATCTTTCCTCTTTGGACCTCCTCATCCTTCTATAAAATCTTATTGAGGAGTGCATTGTAAATTTTGGTTGCAGAACTTTGAAATATACTTGAGCTCGAAACTTCTACTTGTAAATAGTGTTCAAAGGCTCTTGAAGCTCTGTTTGTAGTCACATAAGTTAGGCTGAGAAGTGAAGATGATTGTAGAACTGAAACACTGGACTTGAAGATTGTAATTGGTTTGAAGAATCAATACAAGATGAATTATGGGATCCTGGTATATGTCAACGTTGATGTTTTTCTTATTGTAAATTGTTATTTTATTTATGTTTTCGCTCTGTCCATTTTCTCTGGTAAAGAACAGCAAGCATAGAGTTAGGAATTACTATTTAGCAGTACCCTTCTCTGACTGATAATATTTATCTACATGTTTTCTTCCAAATTTTGTTGTTTAGGAATGATTTAATTCAGTTTAAGCAATTAGGAATGTTGGCGTTCCCTCGTCCTACTGTCTAAGCTAAATATTTTTCTTGAATGTTATTTTCAGTTTATGTTAAGTAGAGATGAACTAAGGAAGTGATGGTGAGCCCTGTTCTTTAGTTTTTATCCCCAAAAACTAGCCGAAAGTTTCCCTAAGAGTGTGTTGAAAGCAGGCCAGGTTAAAAGTCCTTACCTGATCTTGGAGTATTCTTTGTTATCTTATGTGTTTGTCTTGAAATTTTACCAAGTAAAGCAGAGCTAGGGAAGTCTATGGTGAGCCCTGTCCTCTAGTTTCTTCTCCAACAATTGCTTTTAAAGTTTCCATTTGTGTTTAAGATGTTTTCTATTGAAAGTGCATCAAAAGCTGGTTAGTTTCGAAGTACTTACCAGATCTTAGATTACTTTTATGTCTTTCTTAGTAATTACTTACTTGATCTTAGGCTGCTCTTTGTTCTTAATTTATTTATTTCCCCTTCTTGTTGTATCATTTCATCCCATAAAATCAACTTTAAAGAGATCCTTAGACATAGATGACTTGACCCATGGACAACTCTTGAACCTTGTTGTTTCAATTAAATCCTACTATGACTCCATAGCCCAGTGGACTAAAATCCAGCGTTATATCTATCTAATCAGCCAAATATTGTTCTGATTGCTTGCAACTTCACACTTTTGAAACTATTTCCATTTAGAACTTTCCACTCAACTAATAATCATGCCCAACCATCCAAAACAAAACAAAAACCTCGGTCTTCATAACTAGCCTAATATCATTACCCAAAAGCCCTTAAAGATAAATCCATCTTTGCACTTATTGGAGAGATCCCTCTCCGGATTCAGGAGGGATAGATCCTAGAATCCCAACGTGGTTGAAATAGTGTTCTCCCTGCAGTTTGACTTTGCCAATCTTGCAAATTATAGGGAGCTAACACACCACAACAACTAGAGGAAAAAAGAGCAAAAGGGATTTGTTACAGTTGTGATAGAAAATACAATAAAGGTCATAAGTGTGCTAATAATAACTTATTTTACATATATTTGGAAGAGGATGAAGAAAAGGAACAAGAAACATAAAAAGAAGAGGATATTCCTCAAGAACCAACCCCAGAGAAAGAAGAAATGGATCCAAATATATCTTGTAATGCATTGGAAGGAATTACCACTTCTCAAGCTCTCAATATATAAGGATATATCAAGAATAAAAACGTAATAGTGTTGATTTATTTGGGTAGTACCCATAATTTTATTCATTGTAAGATAACCAATGAATTGAATTGCTTTCTATATCCAGCACTAGAGTGTCAAGTGATGGTTTCAAATAGGGGAATTTTAAATTTCTTTAGAAAGTGTCATAATATGAAGCTAACCATGGGGGAAACATATGTATTTAATAGTCCAATGATTTCCTTTCCAATGGGTGGTGTTGATGTTGTACTAGGAGTCCAATGGTTACAATCTTTGGGGATGATAACTTTTAATTTTAAAGAACGTTTCTTGAATTTTTCTGGGAAGGAAAGGAAATTGAATTGAGGGGTATTGCAGGGAAACCGGGGAAAATAATCAGCTCTAATTGCATGACAAAGCTTTTTAATAAAGAATAATGGGGTGTAATTGCAAAATTATGCTCACTAGAGGTTCAAACATTGGAATCGTCCATTTCTCTAGATCTCCAAAAATTATTTGACAATCATTCCAAGGTATTTGAGACTCCTAAAGGACTCCCACCTATTTTTTATTATTATTATTCTATTCAATTGATTCCGGGAAGTGTTCCTCCAAACACTAGGACTAGAGTGAAATTTAACCTATGGTTGCAAAAATGCTAGAGGTCGGTATAATTCAATCTAGGTAAAGTTCTTTCTCTGCTCTAGTATTATTAGTGCACAAGAAGGATGGATCATGGCCTATGTGTCTAGATTATAGGGAGCTCAACAAGATCACTATTAAAGATAAATTTCCAATTCATGTCATTGATGAATTATTGGATAAATTACATGGAGCAATTTACTTCACAAAGCTAGATCTTTGTTCAGGATATCATCAAATTAGAATGAAGGCTGAAGACATTCTGAAAATAGTATTCAAAACTAATGAAGGTCATTATGAAATTTTGGTCATGCCTTTTTTCCTTACTAATTCACCTTCCACATTTCAAGGTTTGATGAATTCCATTTTCATCAAACTACACCAGACTTCACAAAAACCTTTATTTTGGAATGTGATGCCTCAAGAAATGGAATTGTTTCTTTTTTAATGCAATAAGGAAGACCCATTACTTTTGAAAGTCATACAATCAAGGGAATGCATTTACATAAACCTATTTATGAGAAGGAAATGTTGTAAATATTGCATGCACTAAATACTTATGACCTTACCTAATGGGAAGACACTTCAAGGTAAAAAGGGATAATGATAGTCTTAAATAATTTTTGGAACAAATATAATCTTTAGAAGAGAAGAAAAAATGGGTAACACAAACGTTGGTTTATGAATTTCAAATCATCTAAAAAAAAGTGAAGAAAAATGTTGTTGCAGATGCACTCTCAAGAAAGGATGAGGATGTGGAAGCATTGTTTTGTGCAATTTCTATTATCCAGCCTAATTGGATAACTGAAGAAATGGAAGAATGACAAAGAGGTGTGTACGCTCATTCAAAAGTTGCAAAACAAATTCAGTACATCTGATAAATTTATTTGGAAAAATGATTCGTTATGGTACAAACATCACTTATATCTATGTAATAATTCCCAACCCAAAAAAAATATTATTTTGGAATTTCACACCTCCCCCCTTAGGAGGCCAATATGGATTTTAAAAACCTTACCACAGGGTCAAGGAGGATTTTTTTGGGATGGAATTAAATATAATATTCAAAATTTTGTGGCAGAATGTTTGGATTTCCAACAAAATAAGGTTGAGACAATTAATACCCTGGGTTGGTTACAACCTTTAGCCATTCCAATTCAACACTGAGAGGAGGTCCCAATGGATTTTTTCATAGGTTTACCTAAGTCTTAAGGAAAGGTTTACCTAAGTCTAAAGGAAAGAGTGTCATCATGGTGGTACTTAATGGACTTAACAAGTATGCACACTTTTGTTTATTATCTCATCATTTTAAAGCTCGTATAGTTTCTATTGAATTTATGGAAACAATTCAAAAGCTACATGGAAATCCAAAGATTATTGTAATTGACAAAGGTCCCATTTTCACTAGAATTTTTTGGATTAAATTATTTTCTTGTATTGCTACTCAATTAGCTCATAACTCATCTTATCATCCTCAATCTGACGGGAAAATTGAGATAGTTAAAAAATGTTTGGAGGTATATATTCATTGCTTTTTATCTATTAAACAAACATAACGGTTTAAGTGGTTACCTTTGGATGAAAATGGTATAAAATTTCCTTCCATATTGTAGCAAAATTTACCCCTTTTATGACAATTTATGGACATCATCCATTTTCCATCACATCATCTTTAAGAGAAAATTATAAGGTTGAAGCAGTGGAATATCACATCGAGCATCAACAACAAGTTCTCCAAATCTTAAAGGATAACCTCACTCTGACGCAAAATCAAATGAAACAACAAGAATATCAACATCGTAGTGAAAGACTTTTTGACATAGGCGATTGGGTATTTTTACGAATACAATCATAGAAAAAAAATTTCCTCAAGAAAGCTTAGAAGGATAATTAATTATCACACACGTACTATGGTCCTTACAAGGTGTTGCAAAATATTGGTACTATGGAATACAAATTGGAACTACCTGCATCTTCCTGAGTACACCCAGTTTTCCATGTTTCGTGCTTAAACAAGGTTATCAATGACAAGCTCCCAATTCAAAAAATATTTTGAGAACTTGATGAAGAAGGAAAAATCATATTGGAGCCTGAAGCATTCATGGAAGAAAGAGCCTGATAATTACAAAATCGATCAATTTCAGAGTATCTCATTAAGTGGAAGAACTTACCCACTGCAGATTCCACATGGGAGGATGAAAATTTTATACAAAAGCATCGAGAACTACTCAAACATTGAGGAAAACACTTTTTTTGAAGGAGAGGGGCATGTTAGGTCCCTATAATACTAGTGTAGCCTCTTTATTGTTATTTTTGTACCCAATAGAAACCCATTATTGTTATTTTTGTTCCCTTACATTAGTATTATTATGTAGGATCTGATTATATTGTGACCCCTTAGGCTCCTATATATTCCAAGGAGGTGTTGTCATTTGTTTCATCCAATAATTTTTCATTTATGTGAGGTAAAGGGGGTTTCCCCCTTGAAGAGGTTATTTTTCAAGCCGTTGATCTATTTTTTCTTACGTTTTGTGATCTGGTCTCATAAAAAAAGATTATTTGGATTCGTGAATTGTATAAGTGTTTTCATGGAGATTGATATTAATAAAGGGCTCATATTCATCTAAAATAAATTAGTTGAAATAAATAATTGATTCATTGACGCATGTTCCAAATTTATTATGAAGAGAAGCCTCCTCTACTGTTGTGTGTGTAGAATCCATCACAAAATTCTAGAAAGTAACATATAAGTGAATAAGAAGAAGACCAAAGATAATATGGAAATGTTACAACCCCTGGTTGATTTCATATGTAAATAAAAATAAAAGCAAGGTTGTGGGAGACATATTCCAAGTTGAATGTTGGGAAAAACATAGTGATGCATGTCACTTGTGATTAATTAATGGCTATGGAAATTGACAAAGACAAAGAGGCATTTACTGGAATTTTATTTGTGAAGTAAAGGAAAATAGGAGAAAATGGAGATGAAAGGTCACGTATTTTCATGTGAGTAAAATTGAAGGAAAATGAAGAAAATAGATGCCTCAATGATAAAATGGCCTTTGAGGATCAGTTCACAACTTTTGATAGTTCAATGGTGGAGCTCTTCCTCTATTCTCTCATTATCTTATACTCTTGAACACTTAGATTTTTCATGGAGCACTTTGGATGATTCTCAGATGAATCTCGGTCTTTTATGATCAGATATGCATTCATGACCTATAGCTTACATGTTTTCTATGTGTTTAACGATTTTTTTGTTATGTTCTAGGAAGTCTAGGTCAAGTTTTTCCTTCAAGTTGTATGTATTTCCTTGTTTTCATAAAATTAATGATATTAAGAAGTTTCAAGAAGTTCTGGGCAATGGTCTAGATGCTGACCTGAATTTAGGCTTAGATCTCGGGACTGCACCCTTTGAACTGGGAAATTTAAGTCACAACCACACCGAGGAAGGTGTCTACATGCAGTTGGAGGCATATAACCGCATGGAGGCTTCATCATGCATATGTTTGGGGGTTAAAGTGTGAGAAAAATGGGTCCAAATCTTGGTTTGGTCAACCTTTCAGTGACCTGTAACCCCCGTGTGATGTTGTGAGTTGTTAGTTTGTCTTCAATAGCCGACCCCACTTCTTTAAATGGATCTAGGAGGTCGGGTCATGTCATAGTATCCCTCAACTCATGTTTACCCCAATAGGCTAGTTAAAGTGGGTAAATGTGGGAGGGGTGGTTACATGTTGGTATTAGAGCGGGTTTATGTTCTCTTTGGGTGATATCTGATACCACAAGTTGGTATCAGAGCTCTCAGGTTCAAGCACTTGGATTTGATAGGTGTAATGTGTTTTTCATGGATGCATGGAAGTTGTCTATGTGTTTGTTATACATGCATTTTAATGGTCATTGTTGTAGTTGTGTCATCATGTAGAGATTGATGATGTTGATTGTGAAGATGATTGATATGTTGATTTCGTTATATATACATATGTTGTGCTAACCTGGATTGATTATGCAGATGAGATAGCCTCCCCTGAACTTCACTAAGGTATGTTTATCATGTTTATATTTGGTTTATATGACATGGTGTGTTGGAAGGAAGTAGAAGATTAAAAATGACAAGAAAAATGGTGTATTGCAGTTCACGTGATTCTCCCTACATATCATATCGAAAACATGGTGATGAGTACTCCCCTGACATATCAAATACATTGAGAAGTTTAAAAGAAGAGATCAAAATTTGTAAGGTGGATAGTGATAAGATCATTCAATCACAGGAAAGACTTGTTAGGGCACAGTAAAAAATCTTGGAACACCTTTTTGTGTCTTTGAATCAATTCCTGAATTTCAGGTGGTTCTTCTCTAACCAACTTTGAAGCCAAAATTTTCATTTGATGAAACTACACTATATACGTTGGTGCTCCTTTTTGGATCAGTTTCATCATCTGATAGGATGCCAACAATTTGATTTTGATGAAATTTAAAACCATATAACTTGTATCTCCTCCCATCCAATTTATAAATTTATTTTGATGGTTGGTGGAGTAAGTGCCTAGGGTTTGTAGCCATTGGATACCTAGGAGCACATCCATTCCTCCTAGTGGTACAGTGTAAAACGAATATTCTAGATTGTAGTCATGAATATTCAATTTGACCTTATCATATTTCCCTAATTTTTCGATTTTATTTCCATCTGCTACCATTACCTTCATATTAGGAATTAGGTATGTGAAGATGTTAAGCCTTTTTGCAATATTTGAGTCCAAAAATTTGTGATTGCTTCCTGTATCTATTAGAACCATTACATTGATTTTTTCTGTACATACTTTTAACTTGAAGGTATCGGGTTGGGATATTCCTATCATGGATGATAATGACAATTACATAATATTCTCTTTTTTTTATTATGGGGAAAACTGCGAAGAATATTCAACTTTGTTTATGTTTGATTCTTCACTATTTGAACCTTTGGTGTCTTCACATGTATACAATCTCTTGGTCTCTTTTCCTATAACACATTAATGTTTAGAATCCCATTTTTCACCACAACTTTTTCATTTACCCTCTTTTATTCTTTCTACTTCCAAATTAGGTTTTTCTCCTTCATGTAAATGTGGTGGAACATAATTTGTATTCTCCATGTTAGAAGTTTGGGTAAACCCTCATCTTGATTATACTCTTTCAACTTTTGGTAGTCGTATTCTTTCGAGCTTATTTTCTATGACTTTTTTGTTTTGTCTTGCTTCTTCTATATATGTGGTGTCATGAAGCTTAAGCTCATCCTGTAGATGTGGTTTAATTATAGTGATGTATGATTGAATAAATCATGTTTCTGATAACCCAAGTACTCGTGTAGCTATAGTTTCCCATTCTCTAGTATATTCATCCACATATCCCTTTTGTTGTAGCCTGGTGAGTGTCGAGAATAAATCCTCTTATTTGACACCTTGGAACCTATTGTGCTATTCAACAACCCCCATTATTTTAGAATAGTTTCCTTAGAAAAATAATGGGGACCCTTTTTTAAAAGTGATTAATTCAAATAGAAATAAGAGTTAAATGGGTTAAGCGACACCTTTTTGTTTAAAGGACACTTAAGTAGAAAATTAAAAACAAACATGCATGAAAATCACAATCACAAAATCACATTGACAACATATGGATTTTAAAGCCACTCTAAATGATTTGCGATGCAAAAACAATAAAATACTTTAGTAAAAGAAAAAGGCTTTCACCTCAATGATATGTCACGAAAAGAAAACCGCGGGACCCGACACCGCCACGTAATCAATCGCAAATCACACATCGCATTTATACCATACCAATATTCAATCCATCGTTTACATTTCCTCGATGCGATGCATTCCATTGCAGCACACTCTCGCTAATAATCACTTCTTCCCACTATCCAACTTTTCCAAAATCGAAATTTGAGATATCGCATTTTAAAATTCCATACTTTCCTTTCCCCTGCTAATATTTGAAATCTTAAAAAACTTTAAATATTCTGAAATGAACATGGTTATAAACATGAAAAATAATTGATCGCAATTGGCAAAAAGTGGCTATTTGGCATACTAAGAAGTTTACACACGAATAAATTTGTGATGTGAAATATCTAATTTAAATGCTTAAATGATTAATTGGGCACATGAACCCATGATTTCTATTAATACCATAACTTAATTATTTAACAACTCAAGCCTCCAAAATTATTTAACCACAAGGGTATTAATTTTTTATATTATCCGCATGCCAAGTTTTATTCGCCCATTATTTCCATTACTACACTATTATTTTATTGTAAAAAGATTACACCTTTTTACTTATTGTTATTGATTTTTCCCAGGTAAGTCCAAACAGGTAGAGTTCAGAAATGTCTAAGGCTACGAAGAAATCCAAAAATTCCATGGCTCCCACTAATCCTACATATTCTACTAGTGAAGTATCACAGATGCCCCCCTTATTCACAGATACAACATGCGTATCAGAGAGTTGTTCTTCCTCTTGGGAAGAAATGTACAGATTATTTGAAGGTGAGAAATCCCACATGGTTGAGAGAAAAGCTATTGAAGATGCTTCTAATTATTTATAAGCTACTATAGTGGAGGTTGCCAACTTTTTTATGCACCGAATTGCTACACACCCCAAGATTTTACCATATAAATATATGGTAAAATGGATTATTGACAACCTCAACATTGGAGACGAAACTTTCCTGACAAGAAGAGGTGAAATGATAGGGTCGTTCGGAGCTGAATATTTGAAGAAAATGTACCACATTCCAGACTCGAAGAAGGTATATGATCAATATTTCCTAGCACAATTCGCCAAGGAGAATTAGCTAAAATTGGACCCCATAAAGCAATGGAGGAGAAAGCATAACAAACATAAACATGATGATAAGGGTATGTATTCCAATTATTTGCTCGCTGGTCCCTATTGTTATATTTTTGCAATGATGTCTAGAATTTTCGGCCAACCCGATACCACTAAATTATTTGTTGAATTGGTTCCCCTTATGGATGTTTTTACAGACTCTTATATCATGGATTGGGGAACCATTTTGTAGAATAATATTGCTAGATAGATTCTTGAATATACAAATAATCATTCTATTTAATCTAAAATCCTTCCCCCATTTTATTTGAGTCCCTAAATTATGGATGCAGTATGTTTTACCTCATATTTTCCAACTATGGGTTGGAAATGTACTGCCTAAGACCCTACTCCCATTCTTGTCTATCATAGTACTCTATGGGAATCAAAATATGAAACTCATTTCTAAAAAATCTTCCATGGAGTTATGCTCCCACTATTTCAAGTTGTGTTTGATGAAAAGGCCCCCAGATTGTCCAAAGAAGCTCAAGCAAACTTCACCTCCATTGGAAAATGGTTTGGCGAAGAATTTTTTACTTATGTTAGAGTTTTCGGGAGCTTAGCCCGACCAAATGTCCTACCATTGGATGTCTCAGATAAACTTCTCGCAAGAGAAATTTATTATCATACTGTCGGTAATGGATTGGATAATGTTTTGAAAGAAGCAAATAAAGCTTCGTGGCCCTCTTTTCCTATTCAATGTGGTTTCTCTGCATTAGACAATTTCAGGTATGCAGGGTTACAAATAAATCATATAAAATGCTTGAAATTGTTTACAATTTATAACAAGAAATATGACCCAAACCAATTTTCCTTCAATTTCACAACTCAAGTAAAAATCAAACCAGTTTTCCATGAAGATGATGATTTTGATGACTTGTTTGATTCAGTTGATACTTATTCTACAGTGCATAAATTAGCGGCATCATGCTTCAATCCGTTGCATCTTTCAAAGTTAAAACATTACAGAAATAGAAGATTAAAAGGTATTCCTTTAAATATACTGGAGGTATCCAAACCTATCTCATAGAAGGAAAAACAACAAAGAAAGCAAGAAAAGGAACAACCACCTAAGGATATTGATTTCCTTAGTGGAACAAAAGAAGATAAGTCTTTTGGAATTCAAACTTAAGATCCTTTGTTTCCAATTGACTTAGATGATGTTTGGAAAGATTTTAATCAACACCTGAAAGGAGACCAAGAAGTAGTGATCATTGATCATAAAATTTTTTTGGAAAAACCTCATGGTATAAGTCAAAAATTGTTCACTTTTGGGTCAACTAACAAACTAGTTAACACAGAGGAATTAGAATTTATCCCAGCCTACCCTACATCAGAAATTGTGTTGAAAATTGTGGAAATACCCCCTTTATATATATTTTACAGTCCCAAGCATAAAGTTGTCATGAGCATGAGGAAGAAAAAAAGGATAAGAATAGAATAGTCACAAATCCTTGTTCCCAGAGATGTCTTTATGGAAGTAGTTTGGAAGGACTCGCAGGTAGATCCATCTCAGGATCTACCACGTTTAACTCAGTTTTCAAGAGCATATGCATCTGTCACCATTGAAAAAGCCACTGAAGTTCAACAATTAGTCAAATAAAAGGATGACAGGATCCCTCAATTGTAACAAGAATTTCTAGGAGAGAAGAAAAGTGTTAATCAACATTTACAAGCGGCAAGTGTGACAGCTCCAACAGAGCTTGGATCAATTAGAGCTGCAACACTAATATGAAATTGGTGCTAAAGATACTCAAATACACCAAATGCAATTCACTGTTGAGCACTTGAAAGATAATCCTAAAGTAGATGAATTAAAGAAGGAAGCTTTGGAAATAAATACCCTCTTGGCCCAACAACAAGTTGTTTTTTGCCAAAAATTATCTAGTATTATTGAACTATGTAAGAAGAGCGATTCACTGATGAATCGAATAGCTGACCAAAGGATCAAATTTGATGAAATTGATGACAAAATATCCCAATATGTCACCTGGAAAGATACTATTGAAGGCCAAAAGGCCAATCTTCCTAGGATTGAAGATTCTAAAAAATAAATCTTATTTACTGATTGGGATATATAGTTGAAACAGGCTGAAATGGAAATTTGCAGAGCCAGAGATTTTTCCAACAACATTCTTGAAACAATTAGCCAATATCTCATTGCTGCTAATCTGATTGATAAATGCGCTCCTGGTTCTCTACCTATTGCAAAATATTTGATAAGACAATGGCAAGAAATGTCAAAGGCAAAGGAAGGAAGCATCAAGAAATTGGAGAAGCTACACTAGAAAAAGTATTGGAAGAACTTAGTTAAGCCACATATCCAATGGCTCACTGGAGGAATTTTGAGGTCTAAAATGGGCCTCCTAAGGAAATTATAAAATAATAGTGGAAATAATAAGATAAGATTTGATTACATCATCAAATGTTAGAGGCAAAAAAGAAAAAACTACTTTTTCAAATCATATTTTCAACTTATCTCCCAAAGTTTTTACTTATATTTTGAACGGGAGTACTCGTTGGATGCAAAATTTAATTCGTCATCCAAGGATTACCCATGTTGCATACTTTCAATGGGCTCTATTATACGAAAAATGAAATATACATGAAAAACGTGAATGTAATCACGTTTTTTAATGTATTTCTCATTTTTCGTGTAGCAGGGTCCATCGAAAGTATGCAACATGGGTACTCCTTGGATGAGGAATTAAATTTTTCATCCAAAGGGTACTCCCACTCAAAAAATGAGTAAACACTTTAGGCGATAAGTTGAAAATACGAGTTGCAAAAGTAGTTTTATTATTTTATTATTTTTTAATATTTTTACCCTTTCACTAAAAAAATGGTGAATCATCCCCCATGGCTGACATCATCATCTTGACTCCTATTGGTTCTTGTAAAGTTTATTTTTTTTGTACATTTTTCTTAGGAGGCCCATTTTAGACATCAAAATTCCCCTAATGAATGTTGTGTTCTCTAACCGATACTTCCTCTTACATGATGTCTCCACTATCAAATGTCGTTTATACAAGACATCTACGTGCCAGGCCATGCCAACCTCCTAAGGTTCAACCTATGATCGACATCCTTCAACTGAAATAACAATTGGTAAAAGAGACATCGATGCAATCTTGAATCGAGTCATCCCACTAAATTATGTTTTTGTTTTAATTTCACTTCATTTAAGGAGATTTTTTAAACATCCTAAGCTCTTTGTGTAACTGCTATTTTTGTACTTTTTATTTTATTATATAAATGCTTTCATGTCTTTTAAGAAAGGGTCCTGAAATTTTGAAAAGAAGACTTTGCAAAAGTTTCACTTTTGTACTCTTAAAGTTTCTCTTAATAGAAAAGGTTGGACCAGAAACTATTTTTCAAATGAGCAGAGTTAACATATATATGGTACTTTTATCTTTATGTTGATATTCTGTTTCAAATGAGACATACTTTATTTTCCTTATGACGTTTTGTTATATGTATCTTTTTTAACACAATCCAATATTAATTCACTTTTGAACATGTTTGATTGCCATTTTTTATATATATTCAATACATGCAAAAAAGATAGATGTGATATATACTTATTCAATTAATTTGATTAACTATTTAATCAAACCAATTATCTTAAGTTGTTCTACATTTCTCTAACCTTTTGTTAAACCTTCATTTGCATTCACTTAAATATCATCTTTTTAAATCACATGTAATAGAAAGATAATTCATCCCGGGATAGAGATAGGTATATATATATTTTCTTTAAACTTGTTGTCACTCTCGTTCACCAAGTCACAGTTAGTTAAAATACCACCCATCCACCAAATTATATTTCAATTGGAAACTGATCCCTTAAATCCAATCAGAGCCACTATCTCAAATGGATAAGGGATAGTTTTTAAGTCCCCGACCGGGTGGGTTTCCCCGATGTTGTTGCACCGATTTTTGGGGCATCAACATTTTTGGCAATATAAGGAAGGCCGCTAGACTATTAATGGTGCCAAAAATTAATCCAAAAAACAAATACCATCAAAAGAGTGAATCCCCCTCCAAATCTCCTACAACTTAAATTCTACGGTCAAAATCTCCTATCGATAGATCAAAATTTGTTCAATATTATCCTAAGTCTCCTAGCTCAATTCCCAAAGAAATCTCCCTTGATTATACCCCATAATCGCCCGAAGTACTGACCTTAATAAATAAATTAGAAGAAATTTCTATTTCAACATAAAATCATGTGCTTTTTGAAGCCTCTGAAGGAAGTGTTACTTCAATTTTACAAGGCATTGGTGTATTGACACGTTCTAAGAGTGAAAAACTTAGAATAACCCCATTTGAGTTTCCTCTTCATTCCCATCGTAGGAAATATCCATTATCTGAGGCTGAAATATCCACTAGTGAGGTTATTTCAGCTGCTTCCCCTCAAACTCCATCATTTATTCCTCCTACAATTACATCTTCCTAGCCAATATCTACATAAAATCATATCTCTTATTCTCAAAATACAAGCGCTATTTAAAGTAGTACTAGCTTCGTGGTTGTTTCTTCTTTAACTACATAAACCACCAGAACTACTTCTTCCTCTTTAAATCCTTCTTCAAGACAAAACAATCCTTTTATTCACACAATAACAAATATACCTTGGATGAATCCTAGAACTGTTCAATTACTAGGTCCTCTTCATCCTTTACCTAAGCATCCAGAAATATGGTTGCCTAGGTATAATCCTGACGATGGTTTCCTTGTGGAAGAACATCTCCATAATTCCATGTTGTCTATGAATCTAAATGATGTCTCTGAAGAAGATTGTGTAGTAATATTTTTTCCCAATAATTTTCAGGGATCAGTTGGATCATTGTACTTTTCATTACCACCTGGAACTATTACTAGTTGGGACATATTTGAGGAACAATCTCTATCTAAATTTGGTGATGATCATACTACTGCTACTCTCATCAATGATCTTTCAAATCTTAAAGTGAATTCGGGTGAAAATATTAAAGACTTCAATTCCAGATTTAATAAATTTCTCAATAAAATTCCAACTACATCTAAACCTAGTGTGGATGTACAAATTGAATGGTATATATCCTCTCTTCCTTCTAATATAGCAATTTTTGTAGGTAGAGACAATAAGGTTACTTTGGTAGAAAACATAAAAGAAACCCTTTCTGTAGAAAAGAGAATTCTTGCCTTAGAGAAGAAAATTGCCCAAGAGGATAGAAAAACTAAAAAAGTCACGTTTAAGGATGAACCCAAAAACAAAACATCTAAGGGTCCATATGATCTTGAGGGATTACAAAAGGTTCTGAAAACCATGTGAAATGACATGGTAGAAATAAAAAAACAAGTAGATGAATCTTCTTCGAAGAAACCTTTCATATATTTTAAGAAAACTCAGGCTTCTAATTCTCAACCCCCAAATGTAATCTCAAATGTTGAATCAGATCAAGATAAAGATCGGGATGAAATGATATTATCTGCAGATGAATCATAGGATGAAGAGTTGGTTGAAGTTCATGGATTATGGGACTTTATTCTTCCTACATCTGATACTGAAGATTAACACAAGGCACTACCAGTTAACACTAGAGGTAAAAATTCTATTGATCTCCCTTAGTCTCCTCAAAAGCATAAATATTTAACCCATGTTGTTAAATACAAAGTTGTTAACAAAAAGACTCCTTCTCCTCAATCAATCCCAACTTCTTCTACCTCTCCATGTACATCAAAGACCTTAGTTTTCTCAAATACCATTGAGTATAATATAGTGGAAGATATGAATAAAGTTAAGGCAAGTATCTCCATGTATGAGGTGAGTAAATTAAAACAAAAACGAAAAATCTTACTTAAAGAACTAAATGGAGTCCCTGCTTCGCCCCTAACCTCCCTTGTTACTTCTAAAGCCTCAAAATGTGTAGGTAAACATCCCACTGATTCATCTGAAAATATAGATGCAACTAATGCTATCCTAATTGGAGACATATATAATTCATACACTCCTCCTTTCCTTTTGAATTTTGAAATTTTTAACAAGAATTTGCACAATTGCCTGATAGACTCTAGAGCTTCTTCAAATATTATGCCATATTTTGTTTGTTTGAAGTTAAACATTGCTCCTCAAAAGTCTGCAGTACACATTATGAAATTAGATAGAACCAAAGTCAAGGTTTTAGGAGAAATGAATTATGTCCTCATTAGACTAGCTTCTAATTCAAAAGTTCATCAAGTAATTGATATTTTAGTTGCTAATATTCCTGACTATCACGATTTAATTTTGAGCAGATATTGGTTAGAAAAGCTTCATGGTTATTTTTCCATTGATTGGTCTCATATGTGGCTTCCATACAATGGTAAGCCAAATAAAATTTGAGTTGACTACGGAAAACACATGAAATACCCAATAACTGATTTCGAGGATGAAATGAACCCATGGATTTTACCAATAACATCCTTGGAAATTACTCTGCTCAATATTTTATGGGTAATTTCAATGCACAAAAATATATGTTTCTTATCAATTCAGTTAATTCTCAAATTGAAAAATTTTCTCAGTCAGACTCTTCCAATAGTATAAATATCGTAGATAAACCTTATGTTAAAACTTTATTCTCGACATTATACTTTGATGGATCAAAATCCAGTGATGGTGCAGAAGATGGTTGCATACTAATTAGTCCAGAAGGAGAAAAGACAATGTTGGCATGTAGGCTAGAATTTGAATGCACAAACAATATTGCAGAATATGAGGCACTCATCCAAGGCTTGTATAAAGCAATAGAGATTGGTCTCAAATATCTTCAAGTATATGGTGATTCTGAATTAGTTATCAAACATGTAAAAAATAATATTCATTGTATTTTTGGTCATCTCAAACATTACCATTGACTAGCACAATCTCTTACCCCACACTTCTTAGCATTCAATGTCTCGCTTATTCCAAGGATCCAAAATGCAAGTGTTGACCTTCTAAATAATGTAGCATCCATACTTATTCCTTCTAAGGATTATATTCCATATATATTTTCTATAGAATTGATTTTTCGCCCATATATTCTTGATAATTTCACTAACTGGAGAGTATTTAACGATGATGAAGTTGTTCTAACCTTTCTCACATCAAAAGGGTCATATGATGATCAGCTAATCGATGAAGACAAACATGAAAGACAATTGAATCAAAAAACTGATGAGAATGTCATACCTAAATCTATGGTAAAAATTTAATATATTTATGACCTCAAAGACATATTTAAGAAAGTTACTAATTCTAAGCTACAAAGTTCAACCTTGAGATTTGAACTAGTAAACCTTGGCACTGATCTCAATCATCGGAATATTGATCTAGGTCTTGGTCGCTCATCTGATGAGAGATTAACCTTCATTCATTTACTAAATAAATATGAGAATTTTTTCACATGGAAATATGAAGATCTCAAGACATATGATACCTCCATTATCCAACATACTATCCCAATGACATCCATTGACAAACATGTACAACAAAAGTTAAGGAAAATTCACCCCAATCTTGAAAGTCAAATCAAATCTGAACTGAATAAAATCCTTAAAGTCGAGATCATCTTTCCTGTTAGGCATTCAAAGTGGGTTTCAAACTTATTCCCTATTAGGAAAAATAATGGTGACATATGCATTTTTATAGATTTTAGGAACCTTAATAAAGCTTGCCTAAAAGACAATTTCCCATTACCACCTATGGAACACATTTTGCAATCAGCTACTGGATTTGAATTAATGTCTTTCCTTGATGGATTTTCAGGCTATAATTAAACTCTGGTTCATCTTGAAGATAGGCTAAAGAGTACATTTAGAACTAAATGGGGCACTTATGCTTATCAGAAAATGCCTTTCAGTTTAATCAATGCGGGAGAAACTTTTCTGAGAGAGATGGATATTTCTTTCAGAGGACTAATAAAAAAAAAATTGTTGTATACTTAGATGATATAACCATTTAATCCAAGACAATAAGCGACCGCTATCATTATCTTAAGAAAATCCTTGAACGTTGCTTAAAGTACAAAATTTCATTAAATCCAAAAGAGTCTTATTTCGCTTTAATTGAAGGTAAAATTTTAGGATTTATTGTGTCAAAAGAAGACATTTGTATTGCTCCAGAAAGGATAAAGGAAATTTCTGAAATATAATATCTCTACCCCATAACAAGAAATCTCTGCAGTCCTTTTTGGGACAGATAAATTTTGTTAAGAGATTTGTTCCTAAATTTTCCAAAATTGTTTTACCATTGCAAGTTATTATTAATAAAAACACACTCTTTAAATGGGGACACAATGAAAGAGAAGCTTTTGATCAAATCAAGCAAGCCATCATAAATGATCCTTCTCTAACTACCCCATATTTTTCTAATCATTTCATTTTGTATACTTTTTCTTCTGAAACATCCTATGTTGTTGTGCTAACGCAAATTGATGATCAAAAGATTGAAGCACCCATTTCTTTCTTTAGTTAAAATATTCAAGGTGCTAACTAAATTATTTAGAAGTGGAGAAACATGCCTTTGTTGTTTATAAATATTTAAATCATTTTAAACCTTTTCTCCTAAAGACACATACCAAGGTAATAGTTCCATTTCTGACAGTAAAGGAACTACTTATCCAAAAGTAACTAGGAGAAAAAAGGGAAAATTGGGTCACTGCTCTGCAGGAATATGATATTGACATAAAACCACCCAAAATTGTTAGAGGGCAAGGTCTCTGTAGATTTCTATCCGGAGCATCCAATATATATGAAGATGAAGAGTTAGGTAATACCATACACATTGTTGAGGTAAGTCTGATTGACTCTTAATCGCATTATGTTGATCTTATATTTTATTTAAAAAATGGATATGCTCCCACAAAACTCAATTATAAAAGAAAAAGAGCTTTAAGATTAAAATCATATCAATATCAGATCATTGATAATGTTTTGTTCAGAAAAAACTATAACTTTGTACTATTAAGATGCCTTGAAAAGTTTGTAGTCCAAAAGGTTTTGCAGGAACTCCATGATGGATCCACAGGTGGAAATTTCAGAGGAGACACCACCACACACAAAATCCTTCATGCAAGATATTATTGGCCAACACTGTTCAAATGCGCTCATGTATATGTGAGAAAATGTAAAACATGTCAAATTGTTGCTGGAAGACAAAGAAAATCAGCCTTACCCTTACAGTCACTCAAAATTGAACAACCTTTTGAGCAATGGGGACTGGATATCATAGGTGATATTGTTCCTAACTCATTCAAACATCATAAATACATTTTTACTGCAAGAGACTATTTTACTAAGTGGGTGGAAGTTGTTCCACTAAAGGTGGCCAATTCTGAAGCCATCATTGAATTCATCAATCAATTCATTATTACCAGGTTTGGCTTACCTAATGCACTTATGTTTGATAATGCATCTTATTTTTCGGGTAATATTATGACTGAATTTGCTCTCAAAATAGGTTTTAAACTTAAATATTATTCTAATTACTATCCCCAATGGAATGGTCTGGTAGAATCAACAAATAAAAACCTCATAAGAATCATAAAAAGGACTATTGATTAGACCCAGAAAAATTGGCATAAGTCTTTAACATTTTCACTATGGGAAGATTAGATCACTCAGAGGGCCTCTATAGGCACTTCTTCATTCAATCTAGTTTATGGGAAAGAGGTTGCAATTCCATCAAATTTAGCTCTCCCCTCATTAGCCCTAGTTAAATTTATTGATGAAGTACCTTCTTATTCTTTACAGTTATGAATGTCCCAAATCCTTAAATTAGAAGAAGAAAGGGAAAAGGCCAAATTAACACATGCTCGACATTAGCAAATTGTAAAAATATATTTTGATGCAAACTTTGTTTCCCCAAAATATTTTTTAGGTTGGAGACCTCGTCCTTAGGGGGGACAAGGCACATGGGGGAAAATGTAAGCATACAAAATTCCAAAGAATGTGGCTTGGACCATTTGAAATTACAGAACAACTTGGCCCATCAATCTTCATGTTACAATATCTTCAAGGGAGAAAAGATTTTCTTTGTGTCAACAGGATGATTTTGAAAAAAAAAAATCTTAGAAGAACATTTCTTCTAAATGTGTCATTCTCATAATTATATTTTTAGGTTAATTAAAGAATATTGTTTGATTACATAATTTTGGCTTTTCGCAACACCTCTGAATCATTTTATGACTTTTTATGTTGAAGAATAATTTTTTTTTTAGGAAATAATTAAAAACTTGAGAAATGGACGAATACTATATAACTCTGAAATCTTTTTCCATTGAAATTGTAAATTTTGTAAACTTGAAAATTCACAAATTCTTTTACTCTATCATCAGTCAAAAAAGGTTCATTTTTACAAATAAGAGACGAATTGTCACTAAGCATCTTTAACTCCAAATTGTCATCCAAAACCCTTAAAGAGTCAATGATTCTCCCCATCCATTAATTATGCTTTTCTAGAGTATAATTAAAAAATATAAAAAACTTAAAAGGATAATAGGTCTCATTACGAGCCTGCTTACCATGATCATAGGAAAATAATAGACTGACATTACCATTACTGCATATATTACCAGGGTAATGGCTTATTATTATTAAAAGAATCATAAGAAAATGGGTCTCATCACAAGCCAACTTGTTCAATCCAATTATAACCAGTGAATGACATTGTCACCTTATGGTCTCCAAGCCAGGACAATGAATTTTTGAGAAAGAGAAAAAAAAAATTATATAATTAGGGATTTATCTCTAAATATTGTAATAATAGATGGATGAGATATTTAATCATTGATGGTTAAAAGGTAACCTTTTCGAGGCCATAAACGCTTGCTGGTAGCAGTGGCTCTACCTATGAAAAAATGAGTATATCAAAAGGCTAAGTTACAAAAATCCATATAATTTATCTTTTAAACTAGTTAATGATTGATATAGAGGAATGCAGAGTTTTATTTATGAAAGTTTTTTGAAAGATTATCAATAAGATGAGTTTTTTATTCAGAGTAATTTTATTCATCCAAATATTTCGAAAACAATTTTCGTTTCCTTATTTATTTTTACTTATTCAAAGATATCAAGAAACTCTTTTTTTAGAGATAACTGGTTCTTCCAGTGAATCGCTAATTGTTGTGCTATTCAACAACCCCCATTATTTTATAATAGTTGCCTTAGAAAAATAATGGGGACCCTTTTTTAATTTTTTATACTAGAATGAATAAAACCCTTAAGTGATTAATTCAAATAGAAAGAAGAGTTAAATGGGTTAAGTGACACCTTTTTGTTTAAAGGACACTTAAGTGGAAAATTCAAAACAAACATGCATGCAAATCGCAATCGCAAAATCGCATTGACAACATATGGCTTTTAAAGCCACTGTAAATGATTTGTGATACAAAAACAATAAAAGACTTTAGTAAAAGAAAAAGGCTTTCACCTGAACGATATTTCACGAAAAGCAAATTGCGGGACCCACCACCGCCACGTAATCAATCGCAAATCTCACATTGCATTTCTCTTGTGCCAACATTCAATTTGTCGTTTACATTTTCCCAATGCGATGCATTCCATCGCATCGTACTCTCGCTAATAATCACTTCTACCCACTATCCAATTTCGTCGAAATCACGATTTGCGATATCGCATCACAAAATTCCATACTTTCCTTCCCTCACTAATATTTGAAGCCTTAAAAAAATTTAAATATTCTGACTTGAAAAATGTTATAAACACGAAAAAGAATTGATCCCAATCGATAAAAAGTGGTTATTCGGCATTCTAAGAAGTTTACACACGAATAAATTTGTGATGCGAAAAGATCTTATTTAAATTCTTAAATGATTACTCGGGAACGTGAACCCATGATTTCTATTAATGCTATAACTTAATGGTTTACATCTCAAGCCTCCAAAATGATTTGACCGCAAGGATATTAAATTTTTAGATTATCCACATGCCAAGTTTTATTCGCTCATTATTTCCATCATTACACTACTCTTCTATTTTAACAAGATTGCCCCTTTTTACTTATTGTTCTTGATTTTTCATAGGAAATTCCAAACAAGCAGAGTTCCTCATAAATTTCTAAGGTTGCGAAGAAATCCAAAAATCCCACGGCTCCCACTAATCCCACAGCTTATGTTAGTGAAGTAACATAGATTCCCCCCTTATTCATAGGTACAACATGCGCATCATAGAGTGATTCTTCCTCTTAGGAAGAAATGTATATATTATTTGAAGATGAGAAACCCCACAGGGTTGAGAGAAAAGCTACTGCAGATGCTTATGATTCTTCAAAAGCTACTATATTGTAGGACACCAACTCTTTTCAGCATCGAATTGCTACACACCCCAAGATTTTACCATATACAGATATGGTAAAATGGATTATTGACAACCTCAACATTGGAGACAAAAATTCCGTGACAAGTAGAGGTACAATGATAGGGTCGTTCAGAGCCAAATATTTGAAGAAAACATGCACATTCTAGAGTCAGAGAAGGTATATGGTAAATATTTCCTAGCACAATATTCCAAGGAGAATGAGTTAAAATCGGACCCCATAAATCAATGGAGGAGAAACCCTAACAACCATAAACATGATGATATGGGTATGTATTCCACTGATTCGCTTGCTGGTACCTATTGTTATATTTCTACAATGATGTCTAGACTTTTCAACCAACCCGATACCACAAAATTCTCTGTTGAATGGGTTCCCCTTATGGATTTTTTACAGACTCTTATATCATGGATTGAGGAACCATTTTGTCGAATAATATTGCTATCGAGATTATTGAATATAGAAAGAATCATTCCATTTCATCTAAAATTCTTCCCCCATTTTATATGAGTGCCTACATTATGGATTCAGTATTTTTTACCTCAAATTTTCCAACTATGGGTTGGAAATGGACTACCATATACCCTACTCCCTATCATGTCTATCATAGTATTCTATGGGAATCAAAATATGAAATTCACTTCTACAAAATCTGCCATGGAGTTATGCTCCCACTATTTCAAGTTTTGTTTGATGAAAAGGCCCCCCTATTGTCCAAAGAAGCTCAAGCAGACTTCACCTCCATTGGAAAATGGTTTGGTGGAGAATTGTTAGTTATGTCAGAGTTTTCAGGATCTTAGCCCAACCACATGTCCTACCATTTTACGTTCGAGATCAACTTCTCACAAGAGAAATTTCTTATCAAAATGTCGGTAATAGATTGACTAAGGTTTTGAAAGAAGCAAAGAAAGCTTCGTGGCCCTCTTTTCCTATTCAATATGGTGTCTATGTGTTAGAAAATTTCAAGCATGCAGGTTTAGAAATCAGTCAAAATCAATGCTTGAAATTGTTTACAATTTCTAATAGGAAATATGACCCAAACCAAGTTGCCTTCAATTTCACAACTCAAGTAAAAATTATACCAATTTTCCATGAAGATGATTTTGATGACTCGTTTGAGTCAATTGATACTTATTCTACATTGAAAAAATTAGCAGCATCATGCTTCAATCCGCAACAACTTTCAAAGTTAAAACATTACAAAAATAGAATATTAGAAGGTATTCCTTTAAATATATTGGAGGTATCCAAACCTATCTCACATAAGGAACAATGAAAATTAAAGCAGGAAAGGGAAAAAACCACCTAAGGGTATTGAAGTCCTTAGTGTAACAAAAGAAGATAAGTATTATGGAATTCAAACTAAAGATCATCTATTTCCAATTAACTTAGATGATGTTTGGAAATATTTTAATCAACAGCTAAAATGAGACCAAGAAGTAGTGATCATTGATCATCAACAAAATTTGGAAACACCTCATGGTAAAAGTTAGAACCCATTTAGTGTTGGGTAAATTAACAAATCAGTTAACAGAGAGGAAGTATAATTTATCCCGGCATACCCTACATTATAAATTGTGTTGAAAATTGAGGAAATACCTCCTTTAGATATATTTTATAGCCCCATGCATAAATTTTTCATGTGCAGGCATAAAAAAGGAGAAGAACAGAATAGTCACAAATCTTGGCTCCCAAATATGTCTCTATCGAGGTAGTTTGGAAGGGCTCGCAAGTAGATCCATGTCAAGATCTAACACATTTGACTGAGTTTGCATGATCATATGCATCTTCCATCATTGAAAAAGCCACTAAATTTCAACAATTATTCAAAGAAATGGATGAAAGGATCCTTCAATTGGAACAGGAATTGCTAGTAGAGAAGCAAAGTGTTAATCAACAATTACAAGCGCAAGTGTCACAACTCCAACAAAGCTTGGATCAATTAAAGCTGCAACACCAATTTGAAATTGGTGCTAAATATACTCAGATACACCAACTGCAATTCATTGTTGAGTAGTTGAAAGATAATCCTAAAGTAGATGAGTTTAAGAAGGAATATTTGGAACTAAATACCCTGTTGGCCCAACAACAAGTTGTTTTCTGCCAAAACTTATCTAGTATTATTGATCTATGTTTATTTTCCTTATGATGTTTTGTTATATGTATCTTTTTAACACAATCCAACATTAATTCAGTTATGAACCTGTCTGATTTCCATTTTGTATACATATTCAATACATGCAAAAAAAATTACATGCAATAAATACTTATTCAATTAATTTGATTAACTATTTAATCAAATCAATTAGCTTAAATTGTTCTACATTTCTCTAAGTGTTTGTTAAATCTTCATTTTCATTCACTGAAAGATCATCATTTTAAATCGCATATAACAGAAAGAAAATTCATCCCAGGATAGAGATAGGTATCTTGAAAAGTGTAACTAGGTCAGTCTTCATATTGACTATGTAATTATGTATTTTATGTAAAGAAGAAGACAAAGATAATAAAATGTATATTTGTTGCACTTGCTTCATGGGTTTCATGAGCAAGATTTTATCTTAGGTTAATGGAATTCTTCTTGATGTCCATTTAGGTTTTGTCTTCTAATTATAATTAGAGTCATGTATGTGAAGAATATTGTCACCATTAAAAGCTCCAAGACCTTGTCATGAACTTCGTTGAAGAAATGTTTAACAACCCTCAAAACATATCTCTTTCAAACACTAGAAAATATGTGATGAAGGTGGTTGAAGTCAGCCTACCAGCAAACCTACATGTCGACCTAAATGACTACTATGTGGTAGGCCTAAAGAAAGGAACAGATGGACTATATATATAACCTAATATGCGGCCATTTGAGAACAAGGATCTATGGACCATTCTATGTATGACTACTGTGGATTCAAGAAGATAAATAGAAGAAGATTTAATAAGTTATATAAATGCAGATTTCTCAGAAGTGAAAAATTATTTTTTTGTGGACTTCAGATCAGGAATAAGTGTGGGCTTAATACAGAGAGGAATCTTGAATACATCTGTGATGTTTACAATGTGAAAAAGTCTGTTATAAATGTGAGTTTAAGGTAGTGTTCAAGGTGTAAGGTGCATATATGTTCTACGTATTATTTGGATACAGTGAATGCGTATTAATGAGAAGAAGTTGCGGAAAAAGTGTGTTCAATCCTATGACTAAATACATAGTAAGGGTTGTGGCTTATCCACAGTAATATACACTCTAAAATGTATGATATATACGGATCACTCTACAGGAAGATATTTCTATGATGCAAATTTAAAAGACTGAAGTTTGGCTATATCTAAATTATAGTGCGAGAATAAAAGGAAGGTAAATATGTGATTTACCTTCCTATCTATATTATGTAAAAGAAAGTAATATGTCTCAAAGGAATATTGTTTCATGGATGTGAAAAGTAAAGTATAAGGTCTCAAGTGACCGTGTCTTCAATTTCTAAATAAATGAATAAGAGGTTGGGTAACCAAGAATGAATCAAGAAATATAGAGACCAAGTTCTCTAGTGTCGGTCCAGGTCAGTGAAAGATATTGCAGTGGAGAAGGATCAGCGTTGTGAATATACAAAGAAGTTTTGACGAGGTATTGGAAGCATCTCTAGGTCAAGGATCTAATTCTTCGTCATGGTACTTGTCATTTGAAGATCTATAAGAAGAATTCTTTGCAGGTTTTCCTCTCCAAGAGGGAGAGGTTTTTCCCTGGATCTAGGAGCCTAATTTCGTGTCTTGTGTATTTTGATAATTGACTTGATGAAAGGTTAAATAAGATAACAAAGAGAAGACATAAGTAACTCAAGTAAGCTCACATGCAATTATCAAGAAGAGAATTTGAATTAATCACTAGCCCTTCAAATTCTCAACATGGTTTCAGAGTTAAGGTGCTAAAGACAAAGGGCTATTAGACAAGAAGACACTCAAGGATCAAAATTAGTTTTTTGGAAAACATCAAAGAAAAATTCAAAGTCTACATTGAAAAATCAAATCAATTTGCAAGGAAACCCTCAAGCCATCTCAAGAAGACTTTCAAAGAATCCACACAGCAAGGATTCAAGATCAAATAATTTGAAATCAATCTAAGAGGGATTTCATGCCATCATCATCAACAAGAAATATGATAGAAGAAGAAAAACATCCACTCAAGTAAGTATATCTATGAATTCATATGAATCTATTAAAACGTCTTCTTTGAAAATAAAGAAACAAACTGGTTAGGGTTTCAAACTTTCTTTCATAGAAGACAAGGACAATGAATTCATGCCAAATTCATGAAGGGAGATATAAGAGCCGAAAGGATTCTTACATAATCCATAAAAGACTCTATCATCTCCGATGTACCAAATCTAGAATCATCAAAAGGAATATATGAGAAATTGGTGGAGCTATTCTCTGTTAGTACTATAGGAGAAGCAATCTCTCTGATCAATTGAAAGAACTAGGAGAAATAATGTTTGACTCTGAGATGACTATAGTGGTGTTGAATTCTCTACCAGAATCCACACCACTCCACTTCACTTCAGGATTATATGGGAAGATAGAATCCACACCATTCCACGATTTAGGGTCTCTATGTGAAATAGAGGAAACAATATTGAAAGCCAAAGCTGTTATAGGATCAAATGAAGGGAATCAAGCCTTTGCAACCATGTCCAGGAAGAAAGGAATATTTTTGTAAGTTTTGGTCCTCAGGGTAAAAGAAGAAATATGGACAAAGCACAATGCCTTGGATATAATGAACTTGGGCATTATAATAGAAATTGTCCTTAATCTGAAAAAGGTCAAGAGAAATATGGAAGAAGCCCATGTCTCTAAAATGAGGAAATAATCTAATGTAAATAAATCTAAGAAAGAAGAAGCGAGGGAACTCCACTACGATTGATATAATCTTCTCCTTTAGGTGATTCTTGTTGATTGTATGATAGGAAGTAGTGTAGCATCCTGATCGAAGCATGGTAGGAGCTCCTGGTGAATCAGCTCCAGGAAAACCTCTCTGATAACATTACTAATGGAAAGAAGTCATCAAGAGCAAGGATCATCATGGAAAAGAATTTCTGCGATGTGATGAAATATTGATGGAGCAGGCCAAGGGAATGAAGCTCTTCATTCTAGATAAATTTCTATAGGATGACTTAAGAGAAAAAGGTATGAGGTATGTATATATTTATATGCTGACACTGGATGCTAGGAAGTCATGTCATATGGTTGCAGGTAATGGACTTATGTATTTAGAAGTATGATCTATGGAGGAGTATCTCTCGGTTCACTGACAAATGAAATCAACATAATTATCCCCATGAAATATGAGGTGGTTGTATGTGAATGAGAAACTAGAAAAATTTGTAAGTTCCTAGGAATGGATAATGTGCAGAAAGGAAGAGATCATGAAATGCAACCATGTCAAGAGGCAGTTATCATTCGAAAGCCAAGAAGATGTGACTAGGAGATCTCCTGGGAGGATATGTAGACTCTGATATAAGTCTGATAAATAAGAAGACCCTTGAAAAAACATATCATTAGGATATGTGTCAGTCTGAATAAAGGATGTCAATGCCTACAGGAAGATGCCATGGTGAAAGATCATCACTGAGGTAACTTTTGTTTTAAAAGTTCATATGAATATGTTTATCTGGTTGAATTTGTGGAGGGCTGCTAATCATGAGAAAGGATGTATGATCCTGGGAGATGGTTCGAAGAAAAGAAGCATGGAATAATGGTGGACCAGATGAGAAGGACTGATGAATCACTTTCTGTTAGTGGACATGACTTATGACTGAAAGTGATGGATGATTTGTGCCCTATGAAGCCAAAAGTTGAAGATTCCTCAATATCAAAATCCATGACATCGAGGGGAGGAATTTTTCATGAGTAGAAGGATTTCTGCTACAGGACCCTGGTTGAGAGGGAGCCTGGTGGTAAGTTTCTTACTTGCAAGAAACTTTAATTATGTCCTTCCTATGTTGAGAGGAAGTGACATATGTGATTATCTATTACATGTGTCATGCACTAGACCAGGACTAACAATTGTAAGTCTTAGTCAAGGCCATGTGAAGAAAATGGATAGACACGTCATTCTGGTCTTCACCTGGAAGATGGAATGGAGGATTGGGTAATCATCTGGCATTGTATACTCTTTGAGAATGAGATAGGGCATTCAATATAAGAGTAGTCATGGACCGATATTCTTTGAGGGTTGGCTACCCAAGAGAAGAATTGTCCAAGAAGGCCATACTCTGGGAACACCTAGGTGGGGTATGTACCTTGGATATACAATGACTATGGTGTCTATTAGTCATGTGTCTCGCCAAAATTGTAGCCCATTATCTCACTGAGAGATGGGGTTGTTATTCAAGGCCTTTCACTAGGACAATGCTGGTTGATATGATGCTATACATATGTGATTACCAATCTGATTATTCTTATGAGATTCTTGAGTTTGAAAGTGACCATGTACCTGTATGAATACCTCCCTAGTTAAGAGGGAGTGTTGAAAAGTGTAACTAGGTCGGTCTTCATATTGACTATGTAATTATGTATTTTATGTAAAGAATAAGACAAAGATAATAAAATGTATATTTGTTGCACTTGCTTCATGGGTTTCATGAGATATATTTTATCTTAAGTTAATGTAATTCTTCTTGATGTCAATTTAGGGTTTGTCTTGTAGGTATAATTAGAGTCATGTATGTAAATAATATTTCCACCATTAAAAGCTCCAAGACCTTGTCATGAACTTCACTGAAGAAAGGCTCCACCAACCCTCAAAATAGATCTCTTTAAAACGTTGGAAAATATGTGATAAAGGTGGTTGAAGTCGGCCTACAAGCCAGCCTACATGTCGGCCTGAATGACTAATATGTGGTCAGCCTAAAGAAAGGAACAGATGCACTATATATATAACCTAATATGTGGCCATTTGAGAACAAGGATCTATAGACCATTCTGTGTATGACTATTGCGTATTCAAGAAGATAAATAGAAGCAGACTTCATAAGTTATATGAATGCAGATTCCTCAGAAGTACAAAAATATTTGTTTGCAGACTTCAGATCAAGAATAAGTGCGAGCTTAATACAGAGAATAATTGTGAATACATCTGTGATGTTTACAATGTGAACAAGTTTATTATAAATGCAAGTTAAAGGCAGAGTTCAAGGTGTAGGGTGCAGATATGTTCAGTGTAATATTTGGATACAGTGAATGTGTATTAATGAGAAGAAGTTGCGGAAAAAGTGCGGTCAATCATGTGACTAAATACGTAGTAAGGGTTGTGGCTTATCCGCAATAATATACACTCTGAAAGGTCTGAGATATACAGATCACTCTATAGGAAGATATTCATATGATGCAAAGTTAAAGACTGAAGTTTGGCTATATCTGAATTATAGTGCGAGAATAGAAGGAAGGTAAATCTGTGATTTACCTTCCTATCTATATTATGTAAAAGAAAATAATATGTCTGAAAGTAATATTGTTTCATGGATGTGCAAAGTAAAGTATAAGGTCTCAAGTGACCTTGTCTTCAATAACTAAATAAATGAAGAAGAGGTTGGGTAACTACGAATGAATCAAGAAATATAGAGATCGAGTTCTATAATGTCGGTGCAGGTCGGTGCAATATTTTGCAGTGGAGAAGGATCGACATTGTGAATATACAGAGAAGTGTTGACAAGGTCTTGGAAGCATCTCCAGGTCAAGGTTCTGAGTCTTGGTCATGGCACTTTTCATTTGAATATCTATAAAAAGAATTATTTGTGGGTTTTCCTCTTCAAGAGGGAGAGGTTTTTCCCTGGCTCTAGGAGCCTAATTTCGTGTCTTGTGTATTTTGATAATTGACTTGATGAAAGACTAAATAAGATAACACAGAGAAGACATAAGTAACTCAAGTAAGCTCATAAGAAATTATCAAGAAGAGAATTTGAATTAATCACTAGCCCTCCAAATTCTCAACAAGGTATATATATATATATATATATATATATATATATATTCTTTAAACTTGTTGTCACTCCCGTTCACCAAGTCACAGTTAGTTAAAATACCACCCATCCACCAAATTATGTTTCATTTGGAAACTGGTCCCATAAATCCATTCGGAGACACTATCTCAAATGGATAAGGGACAATTTTTAAGTCCCCGACCAGGTGGTTTTCCTCGATGTTGTTGCACCAATTTTTGGGTCATCAACAGAACCTCTTAAAGAAATCATTTTTGAATTTCCTCCAACTGATAGCATGTTTTTTTTTCTTCCACCACATATACCAATTATATGCTTTTCATTCCATTTGCATGGATGCATGCTTGATTCTTTCATCATCATTGTTGTGCTGGATTTGACGCACGGGTGTACGAAATCGCACCAGTTTAAGGGGTGTGGTATACCCCTATAAACTATTGGTAATAGGAAAAAAGTGGTGGAGCTCAAAAGCATATAATCTAGAGGGAAAAATATGTGAATGTATGCCCAAATTAAACTAAAACTAAAACACAAATATACAAAAGTTATTGAAGAGATTCAAAACAATAATAATGCAAACGATGGCTCAAAGGCCTCTTCTTATTAAACGTTTGATATGGAGAAGAAATTTTACCCACTTGCGAAAGGGCCCCTAGACAATGGTTCTAGGTCCCGATGCAAGGATGTTGGTTTCCAAGCTCTTCCTCTGATGCAGTCTCCCTCTCTCTCCACTGTGATGGACTAGGATTGTTGGGTGGCCAACAATCGAGTCCCCTCTATCTCCAACTCCGGGTCACACACTGCTGGTATTGCTTGGGCAATTTTGGCCAGCATAACAATGTGTTCCCAAATTCTTCACATATTGGTGGCTTTATATAGGGTATTTCAAATCCTCCTTGCCTCCCTTGGTACATGATGGATGGTGACCCAAGGGAGAGATATGATTCCATTGTGTGCTCCAAATATTCCTTTGTGTGCTCACATAGTGTCTAAGGAGGCGCTGGTGGCTGTCCTTAGGCGGCTTCATATAAGGAGTAATTGTCCTTTGCTTTGTGTGGTCCCTAAAAGCAACATTTTTCCATTTCCAGGAATGCGCACTTATCGGGAAAAAGGGCACGTAGAAGACGCTCTCCTCGAAGGATTAAGCGTGCATTTAGCATTTAAGACTAGTTAAATTTGATTTTCTCAAAACCTTAGAGATTTTAAATACTTCTTGATTCCATAATGTGTTCCTACCCTGTAAATACTTAGGCTTGACATTAATTAATTTCATCTTTTTCTGTACGATTTTCCAGTGTTAACAGTTTCCCCCTAATGTGTGAGGTCTAGGAAGGACTGTATAGCCGAAATACATTATAGTTTATTTTCTATATCGTGCGCAGAGAGAGAGAAAGAGAGAGAGGCCTGTGTGAATCTTGGAATTGACAACACCTTGCACCATTTCCGAGATGACCATGGCCGAAGGGACTCCTGAAAGAAAACAAAATATACAACATATATACAAAATTTCAACGAGGCGGGCATGTCCCATACTCGTGATGCTATGGCTAGTTAAACAAAATTGACACATACATGTGTTGTCTGCGTCACTACTGTGGTATTGATGCCCGCGGTTGTTCACGACGACTATTGACGCCCTCAGGGGTGTTTTTTCTTTGATGATAGGTGGAATGTGGTGCCCATATGCGTAACCTTGGTATGGCATATAACTGCGCCATGTACGCATATGTACTATTTGGGACCTTCCCGTGTAAGCATTGTTGACAGAGACGCTTATGAAGGCACGGGTCTTCGACGGATCTGATCAAAGTGCAATGGTTGTAAGGTACGACGCCATCTTGACATGAAAGCTTTTGTTGTAGTCGGATTTTAGGAGGATCGATGACATCTATGGACAATGATGTCTCCCACAGTGCCACCTGAGGATACCCCTTTGCATGGGCAGGGGTGATCCAAGGTACTGCTTCCTTTTTGGAAAAGAGGTGTCGAGGTCGACAAAAAGGAAGCCTTAACCGAACCATGGGTCGCTGACCTGAGGGGTTAGGAACTTAGATGTGATGGTTTTAACATAGGCATGTTGGTGAGAGGTGACTGAAAACGGATGATGGGGATTCAGTGGCCTGAGGTTGGAGTATAATTTAGCAGCTTGGCGACAGTCATAGTTATTTCTGAAGGGAAAATCCCTGGAGTCGGTAGGACTTCCAGGGCGAATATGAACTGGCTATGAATGTCGTGATGGTGTGTGCGTGGGGGTGAAATAATCTGACCAAGGGGAATGAGGGACTGCTACCATGGGGGAAAAGATGAAATATGAGGGTGAAGGGGCGAAGTGCATCATTTGCGGTTCTTTGTACACTTACCAAAATAATAAAATAATGAGGTTTGGTTTGTACAAAACACAGAGACGTGTACCCCAAAACATTAAAGGGTTCACTCACTGAAGGTGTGAGGACGGTGTTTTTCTGGGGGTGGGGGTCCCATTGGTTGGTCTCATGTGTGGGGTTGATGAAGCAGATGAAGAAGTGTCGTAGATGGGATTATGCTGATGGAGGTATGGTGGGCCAAATGCGATGCGCAGAGATGCACTTTCAATCTGCTTGTACAACCTGGTCGTCTGGGAAGAGGGTGTCAGCTTATATGGTAAACTTGACCTTATGCATGATGAATAGATGGGCATGAGGTGCTTCCCGGACTAAATAGGTATGGCCATGGCGTCATTTTTTCTGTGATATATGGTCTACTTGGGGTGACGAGCACCATGGAGGGGAGGCTCTACCGACCAATAGGGATGTTTATCATGTGTAGGGTGAGGTGATTATAAACATGATTGGATATGAGGACCCTATGGTTTATTTCTGATGGAGAAATGATGTCAGGATATGCAGAGTTTTCTGGGACTCTATCATGCTGAGGGTAGAATGATACCTGCTCTGGGACCTTCAGTGGATGGTCTTGTAAATGGTTTGTGGGTTTTTCTTGCAAAAACAATTACCTCAAGTGAAAGAATCTTCTTTTCATCAAATATTATTGAAAGGCATGAGCTTTGAAAAGGAAGATGAGAGAGGGCATACCTGCCGGCGTTGAAAAATTATTTTTTCAGGAGTGCGAATGTGTGGCATCACCTTTGTTTGTTATGGAGTGTTGATCATAGTGTTGCTTTCAGTCTGGTGATCAGATACTCTAAGCTCCAATTTTTCCTTGGGAGTTGTTACTTGGGTCCTAGTTTTGATTTCAGTTGGGGTTGCCCCCAGACTGAGATCAGGGGGGGAATTTTTGATTACTACCCCTTGTCCAAGATATCCCTTTTGTTTGTTCCTCGGCTTCTTTTTGCAGAATTTGGAGGATTTTCATAATTATCCTGGTTGTATGGTTGTTGATGAGCCTAGGAAGGGTTTCACTAGATTTATCAGTGCATTACGTTGTGCCATTGGTCCATTCTGTGTAGGGAATGGGAGATATTGGTTCCCTTGTCCCTGGTTGGTATATGAGTGTTGGGGTGACTTTCATGATAGCTAGGTTGTCATACGTTCTAAGTAGAATCGTATGAGTATCCAGGGTATTGATTATTGCTACCTAGGTGTCCTTAGGCCAAAGACCCGATCGAACCATCTGCAGAATCGATGTGCATGCTGCTACTACTGCCTAGGTGATCTTGGGAAAAATACCCGATCAAGCCATCTGCAGAATCGAGGTGCATGGTACTAATGTTGCCTAGGTGATCTTGGGTCAAAGACCCGATCAATACGTTTGCAGAATCTACCTACCTGGTAACTCTCTGAGTATCATGGGTGTTACTGTTGCCTAGGAGATCTTGGGTCAAAGACCCGATCAAGCCGTCTATAGATTCGATGTGCATGGTAACTCCCCGAATACAGATTACTACTGCCTAGGTGACCTTGGGTCAAAGACCCGATCAAACCATCTGCAGTAATCAATGCGCGTGATAACTCAAGAGGATGAGGCAACCAGGTTCCCCTTTCCCTGGTTGGTGTATGGTGGCTTGGGGGGAGGAGAGACAAATGGTTGTCTTTCTGGTGAGTGTCGTTCCTCTTGCATGTACAGGACGACATGAGGTCCATCTTCGATAGATTTGGTGTGGGATCCTCTTGGTACGATCGCTCGATTACATGTAAGACATCCCTATATCGTGGGATCTCTGGACAATGTTGGGTATAGTGCCCGTAGTTTCCACTGAGAGCGCATGCGTGATTGGTACATAGCGATTTTCCTTTACCTTTTGTGGCAAGTTCCTTTTTATGGGAACGCGGCATCAAGATGTCTTCTTCAGAGCCAAGGAGTGGTTTTAACTTGTCCAACTCCGGACATATGTGGGTGGGGTGGCCTATAGCATCGCATATGGTGCAGACTGGTGATTCCCTTTGAATGGCGGGGGTCACCATCTTCTTTCCTCTGTTTGTGGTTTTCTTGGCCATGATAACCGGTTTCGCAATGGGAACTTCCTTTGTAGGGGCGGTCTCGGCCGTTTCTTGGGTAGGTTGGGGTTCCTTGGGACTGAGGGGCTATAACCCTATGGCAGTAACGTTGGCGGTTCCTATTCTGGAAGGAGGAATGAAGTACCAGACTAGGAACACCAACGATATGTTGGGTAACACCAGTTTTGCCAAAACTTGCTGGGAGACGAAGCCAGCTAGGGGGTAGAGGAAAGGGGTTTGGGAGGCGGTGTAGGCTAGAAAGGCTGTCGTGGCTAATGACTCAGTGTCATTACTGCTTGAGTCCATGTCCTGACTAACCTTGGTGCTTGATGTGGACATCATGCAAACTAGGGCCCCTGTGGCATCGGGTGATGTCTCAGGGATAATGGGAGGATCTCCTAGGAATGGCCCTAGGATGGAAGATGGTTTGAATTGGCCAGGGCCATATTCTTGGTACTGTGAAAGACCATCTTCGGCTGTATCTACATAGGGTAGAATTACATCCGTGTTGGTTAGAGGATGCTTCCCACTGTGTGTCAGTTGGTTGACAGTAATGATGCGATCCTCGTGGGGGAACATCATAATGCAGAAGATGGAGGAGGCTATGGTGGACATGGCATACATATAACTCCGCCCGAGGAGTATATTGTAATCCAAGTGAGTGCCCAAAACTTCAATGTTTATGTGGATCATCTTGACAGCTAAACAGACCGGGACATTTTGGTACAGGTCAACGGGGGTCGAGGGACGACCATCGTAGGCTCGAAGTGTTATGACCGAGGGTTTTAGTTAGGGAGAACCCAACTTCTGCCAAAATTTTTTTGACATGATGCATGTCGATGCACCCTCGTCAATGACACATCGGTGAATAGTGATATTCTGGACCGATACTAGCATCTAGAAGGCGACCATGGAAGGAAGCCTAGGGGTGGATTTGTCTAAGTCAAAAGCCATCATGGATGTATCGGCAGGGTCGATAGTGCCTAACGTGCAAAGTAGGGCTTTCCGTTGCTTTGGGCATGACTGCAGTACTTCTAATGCGGACATAGTAGCGGGTGATTGAGATAAATCGTCCACGATGCTATAATTATGGGCCGCTTTGGAGTAGTTACCTTCTCGCCTATTAGGTCCCTTTGCCATCTTTGGCAATGGTTCTATAGGCATCTTTGAAATGGTCAAAGGTGCAGTTGGTGCACTAGTACTAGCCCTAACGTAGTGGAGTCTGGTGGGGTGTTGTAACTGTGATTCCATGTTTGGAAAAACATCTCTTCCCCATTCATGTAGATTTCATGGCTTCTTTTCCCGGAATCATCTGGGTTTTGTTGCTGAGTTTTGATCGTCCCTTGGGGGAAAGGTTCTTGCATAACAATGGGTTGCTGGGAAGATCCTCCTTATCCTGGGTTAATCTGAAGCTTTTTTAGCTCAGAGAGATCGGGACAGTGGTGATTATAGTGCCCGTACTCACCACATATTGAACAAGAATGGTTTGTTTGCAGAGGTGGCCTTTTTCCTTTCCGTTGGGCATTGCTTAGCTCCTGGTTTTGATTCATACTGGAGTTACCTCCAGCCTGGGATCGCGGTGGGTGCTGTTGGTTGCTGCCCCCCTGTCCAGGGTTCCCTTTTGGCTTGTTTTTTAATTTTTTCTTAACCACGTTAGGAGGGTATTTCTCTTGGTTATACTAGTGTGGTTGAATTTGGGACGACTGCACAAAGTTCACCTGTGCATTGTTTTGTGTAGGTGTGTCATGTGCTTGGGACTGACCATAACGTTGTCCCTTGTTTGCACCTGGCTGTTAGGGGGGAGCTCTTCCGTCAGTGTTTCTTCCTACGTACTGGGTCCCCTCAGCTGGAGGATAGGGTCCTCCTTGGTGATACGCTTGCATCCTATTTGTCAAATCTTGTTGAGGCATATGATGACTTTGAAATCCGGGTTGAGATATGTTCTGGGTAGAACTATGTGCGTAAATTTGATTTTGACTTTCTTGGAGCATTGGTAATTTTGGTAAAAATAGATGAGACTCTATTTTTTAGGTCGAAGAGGTCGAAGGCTATTTTTAGACTGCCTCTCCTAAAAATAGGGAAGTCAAATATTATTTACCCTTAATAATATTTGGACTCTAAACAGCAGTTTACTCTCTTGGAGCACTTCAGTTTGAGCTACGGATGTGGCACATGCAACTGCCAGAAGGAAATATGCTTTTCCTATGGGGTATTGAGCTCATGCATGGTTGACTTCAGTGGCAGAAGTTTGGTGGAGTTAATGAGACAAATAGTGGAGTTGTGTTCTGTTTATTTTAGTTGAACTAGTTAAGATTAGTTTAACTAGCTAATCAATTAGTTATGAGTGGAGTGAATTAAATATTATTTAATTCATTAATTAGTAACTCATTATTCAACTCAAGAACACATCGGTTCACTACAGTGCATGATCAGTTCAGTGGAGACCAGTGAAAGAGGTAGATGAAAGGGTGGAGTTAGCTATCAGTTGTGACTATACTGTTGCTATTTGAAACACACAGATAGGAGGAGTAAGCCCATGAGGATTGCGCAGTTCAGGCTGGTGGTTTATTTATATAAAGAGGCCATCCCATAGCATTGAAACACGCAATAGAGGCAAGGCAATTGGCGGTGAGTTTTGAACCAGTAACCTGTTCAAAACTGAGCTAGATTGTGAGTAACTGTATGAGAAAGTACTGAGTACTTGTGAGGAGTATTGTATTGAGTTTGTTACATGATTTCTCCATTATAATATACACAATAGCTGCGGGGTTTTCAGCTATAAGCTTTCCCCATACATACTGTGTTAATGTGTATGATGATTTGATGTGTTATCGCTTGATTTTATTTACGCATGTGTGATGATCTGAGTTGGTTGAGTGGAAGAGATTATGTGTTGTGTATGAAGTTCAAATAGTATGTGACCAGGATAGTCTCGGTGGATAATTATTTATTATTCAGCAAATTTCTACATGGTATCAGAGCTATTGAAGCAGATATTGATCATCACAGTGATTACAAACTTATTTCGGTAGACAGAGTCTGCATGCGGGCCAGGTAGCCTCTGGATCCATCCTTTCTTTGAAAGGTGATATATCCAGTAAATGCCCCTGCAGTCGATCTCTGTGCTAGAAATAATTTGTTCTCACAGATCTAGAGCGGTTGAGCTTTGAGGTGGAATTCGAAATTTTGCAGCAGTTTTGTTTTCTTGGTGCCGATGTTGAAAATGTCTTTCAACGGTTTGCGACTCGAATATGCTCTTGAAGGCAGTTCGAATTATGTTGCATGGAAGGATCGCATGGAAGCAGTATTAGAAGATAATGGTCTCAAGGAGTTCGTAGATACGGATGTCCAAAAGCCCACTGATCCTGCTGAAGTCGATGCATGGAAAAAGAAGATGGCGAAGTGTCGAAGGATCCTGTTGGAGGGCGTCAAGGATCATATTGTATCCAGCCTGCATGGAAAAGCTACTCCATATTTAATGTGGAAAGCTTTGACGGATCTATTCCAGAGTAAGAGCAACCAAAGGAAGCTGGCGCTCAAAGATAAGCTCGGGAACATCAAGATGGAGAAGGGCGACAGTATCGCCAAATACCTCACGAAGTTCACTCGGTGCAGAGATGAGCTGGGAAGTGTGGGGGTGACTGTCGAAGACGAGGACATGGTCGACCTGGCTCTCCTTGGTCTTCTAAAGGCTTGGCACTCATATCAAGATAGTGTCAATGGTCGGGAGAAGCTGCCGGGATGGGAGCGCCTTTGGGCGGATCTCATGCAGGAGGAGATAAGGAGGACCACTCGAGATGGATCTTCATCAAAGGGAGCTGATGAAGAAAACTGCGCTTTGGTTGCCAAAGCAAAGAAGGGGAAGGGTAAGAAAACCTCTCATTCTAGTGCAAAGGGCAAGAAGCAGGATATGGCGAAAGTGAAGTGTTTTCACTGCCATGATCACGGACATTATGCTACCAATTGTCCAAAGAAGAAGAACAAGCAAGCGGGAAGATCTGCAGATGGAGAAGCTTTGGCTTCACAGTTCGAGCTTGACTTTTCACTGATCGCATGCTTGGTTTCAAGTGTGTTGGGATCGGTATGGTTCTTGGACAGTGGTGCGTCATTTCATATGACGGGAGATCGGGATTTGTTCTCAGATCTGGAGGACAAAGATTTGGGTGTGCACATCGAGATGGGCAATGATGGTAGATACAGTGTGACCGGTATCGGTACCATATCCTTTCAGAGGGATTCTGGTAAACCCTTTGTACTAAAGGATGTCATGCATGTACCTGGATTGAAGAAGAACTTGATCTCTGTAGCGATGTTGGAGGATAAGGTGTATGATGTGGTCTTTAGTGAAGGAAAAGCCTTCCTGCGCAGTAAGACTACTGGAGAGACCCGGAAGATAGGGGTTCAGACCAAGAACCTTTATCAGTTGCAGGTAGATGGCTGCGCAGCTATGGCATGCAAGGCGGGAGAAGTGGTGAGCCGGGATGATGAGGGCGAACTGTGGCACAGGAAATTGGGCCACCTTCACCATGGAGCTTTGAAGATTCTGCAGCAGATTTCTACTGGGCTTCCTAAGGGCACCCTTGCGCAGTCAGATCAGTGCAAGGGGTGTACTTTTGGGAAGTATGTGAAAGCCACCTTTCACGAGAAGGATAGTCGCGCCACGACGATCCTTGAGAGAGTTCACACAGACGTGTGTGGTCCTTTCTCAGTTGCTTCGACAGCAAAGCACGGGTATTATGTGATCTTTGTTGATGATTTCTCTCGAAAGTGCTGGATCTTCTTCATGCAGAAGAAGAGCGATACATTCGCGAAGTTCTGTGAGTTTAAAGCACTGGTCGAGAAGGAGTCGGGGAAGAAGGTGATTGCTCTAAGGAGTGATAATGATGGTGAATTCATCTCGGCTGAATTCAAGGAGTTCTGCAGCGCAGAAGGGATTCGGAGAGAGCTCATCGCACCCCATAACCCACAGCAGAACGGGGTGGCTGAGCGGAAGAACAGAACGATCATGGGTGTTGCACGGGCGATGTTGCATGATCAGGGCCTACCCCTTCACTTGTGGGCTGAGGCATGCAATACAGCAGTGTATGTGCAGAACCGTTGTCCTCACAAGGTTATTGGCATGAGTACACTGGAGGAGGCTTATTCTGGCAAGAGGCCTGATATTTCCCATTTGCGGATTTTTGGTTCTCTTGTCTACATGCATGTGACGAAGGATGAGAGAAGGAAGCTGGATCCAACTGCTGAGGTTGGAATATTTTTGGGGTACACTGATACACCTCACAACTACCGGGTGTATTTGTCAGACAGTCGCAAGACTGTTGTGCGACGGGATATAAAATTTCAGGAGGAGAAAGCCATGCAATGTTCGCTTGAGAGGGAGCTACACTTGCATGCAGATGAGGAGCTGTTAGTTCCTAAGGAGGAGCTTCCGGATGTGGATCAGCCACAAGAGGAGGTTTAGGAGGTGGAAGAAACCACCCAGGCAGCGCCAACCATCAGAGGGCGCATGCGCACTACAGAAGCTGAGCGACTGGCTCGGGATGCAGAGAAGGTTGTAGGACCACCTACGGCACAGCGCAGACAGAGACAGTCACCGGATCGGTACACTGGATACATGGCTCTTGTGAGTCAATGTGTTGTGATGGATCCATCCTCTTTTGAGGAAGCTGTGGAGGAACCCGCATGGGTTGATGCCATGATCGAAGAATATGATTCGATCGTCAGGAACAGTGCATGGGAGATTGTCCCAAGACCGGTGGGGAAATCAATGGTGGGTTCGCGATGGATCTACAAGGTGAAGCAGGCAGCTGACGGGAGTGTGGAGAAGTACAAGGCGAGATTTGTCGCCCGTGGCTTTTCACAGATCGAGGGGATCGATTATGAGGAGACTTTTGCACCTGTCACAAGGTACTCTTCCATACGGGCGATCCTTGCTCTCTCAGCGCAGATGGGGTGGCACATTCATCAGATGGATGTGAAGACTGCGTTCCTCAATGGAGTTATTGAGGAGGAGGTGTACATAGAGCAGCCTGAAGGTTTCGAGATCTTCAGCAGTGAGTCGCATGTGTGCCGACTTAAGAGAGCACTGTACGGGCTGAAGCAAGCACCTCGTGCTTGGTACACTCGGATAGACAATTACTTCACCGGGCTTGGATTCTCCAAGAGTGAGGCGGATCCAAACCTGTACCAGATTGTGGTGGAGGGGAAGTTGTTGATCATCGTATTGTATGTAGATGATCTGATTTTGACTGGCGATGAGCAGTTGATACTTTCATGCAAGGAGGATCTTGCACGAGAGTTTGAGATGAAGGACCTGGGCATCCTTCATTATTTCCTGGGATTGGAGATTTGGCAGCGCAGTGGAGGACTGTTTGTTTCTCGGGGCAAGTATGCTCGGGAGATTCTGGAGAGGTTCAACATGCAAGGCTGCAAGCCTGTTGACACTCCTCTTCCTGGTGGTTGGAGGAAGGAGGATGCTACTTGAGCGGAGGTAGTGGATGCCACTGTCTATCGACAGTTGGTGGGGTCGCTTATGTATCTGGTCAATACACGACCCGATATATGCTATGCTGTTAACCAGCTTTCGCAAGCTATGGTTAAGCCTACCAAGCTCTTTTGGAAGGCATGCAAGCATGTATTGCGCTATATTAGAGGCACATCGGGATATGGTCTATGGTATAGACAGGAGGATGGAGCGAAGCTTTCTGGCTTCACTGATGCAGATTGGGCAGGGACTCCAACGGACCGGAAGAGCACATCTGGAGGAGTTTTCAGCATTGGGTCGACAGCAGTTTCCTGGTACAGCAGGAAGTAGAGATCCGTGGCACTCAGTTCAGTAGAGGCCAAGTACATGGCAGCTAGCTTAGCTGCATGCGAGGCTATTTGGATGAGGAAGATCCTCGCAGGATTGTTCAGGTTGCATTTGGAGCCTACAATGATCTACTGTGATAACCAGAGTTGCATTAAACTCTCGGCTAATCCAGTATTTCATGATAGGTCCAAACACATCGACATCAGGTACCATCATATCAGAGATTGTGTTCGGCGGAGAATCATGATGCTTTCATATGTTCCCACGGAGGATCAGGATGCCGACATCCTGACGAAGGCGCTCACCAGGAGCAAGTTTGAATTCCACAGAGGCAGGATAGGGGTTGCGGATAATCCATATCTTGCTGAGAGGGAGTGTTGAAAATGCAGCAAGATGATGGAGCTTAGTGAAATGAAGTCGCCTTCACTAAGTGGGCCCGCAGGCAAATTCTGGCGCAAAATCTATTTTTAGACTATGTCTATTTTTAGACATATGGAGCATGGTTCGGGGATTCCAGTTTGAGATTATTAATGGGTGATTGAGCTAAATCGTCCACAATTATATAATTATGGGCCACTTTGGAGTAGTTAATTTCTCTCCTATTAGGTCCCTTTTCCATCTTTGGAAATGGTTCTATAGGAATCTTTGAAATGGTCAAAGGTGCAGTCGGTGCACTAGTACTAGCCCTTGACGTAGTGGATTTTGGTGGGGTGTCGTAATTGCGATTCTGTGTTTGGAAAAACATTTCTTCCTGAGTCATGTAAATTTCATGGCTGTTTTGCCCGGAATCGTCTGGGTTTGGTTGCTGAGTGCTAACCGTCCCTTGGTTGGGGAAAGGTTCTTGCATAAAAATGGGTTGCTGGGAAGATCCTCCTTGTCCTTGGTTACTCTGAAGCTTTTTTAGCTTGGGGAGATCGGGACAGTGGTGAGTATAATGCCCGTACTCACCACATATTGAACAATAATGGTTTGTTTGCAGAGGTGGCTTTTTGCCTTGTCCTTGGGCATTGCTTGGCTCCTAGTTTTGATTCATGCTAGAGTTACCTCTAGCCTGGGATCGCGGTGGGCACTGTTGGTTGCTGCCCCTCTGTCTAGGGTTCCTTTTTGGCTTGTTTTTTTATTTTTTCTTAACCACATTAGGAGGGTAGTTCTCCTGGTTGTACTGGTGTGGTTGATTTTGGGACGGCTGCACAAAGTTCACCTGTGCATTGGTTTGCGTAGGTGTGTCATGTGCTTGTGACTGAGCATAACGTTTTCCCTTATTTGCACCTAGTCGTTGGGAGGGAGCTCTTCCGTCAGTGTTTCTTTCTACGTACTGGGTTCCCTCAGCCAGAGGATAGGGTCCTTGTTGGTGATATGCTTGGGCCCTATTAGTCAAATCTTGTTGAGGCATGTGATGACTTTGAAATTTGGGTTGAGAAATGTTTTGGGTAGAATTATGTGCATAACCGAGATTGTGACTATTGCTGCCTAGGTAACCTTGGGTCATTGACCCAATTAATCCGTCCGCAGAATTCGACATGCCTGGAAATTCTTGATAAGTTTGCAGGTGCGGGGCATTAGGTAGGATATTGTAAATGTATCCTGACTGCATATAAATCAGTTCAAGATTCTAGGCTTTATTGATTGGATCTTATTTGGATGTGGGATATTGCTGCACCACATGCTTTTAAATCTCCGCTGTCAGAGTTTTCAAGAATAAATCTAAGAGGACCCGATCATCGAGTTTAGCTTTGCATAAACTGCGACGATGCCTCCATTCATGAAGATGGTCAGAGATATGGACGAGGAGGGTTTTTCTAAAATGAGTTAGTGACTCCATTCCTGAATCATGGTGAATGGGTAACTGAAAATAAGTGAGGAATGCAGTAGCAAGGGCGCTAAAGGTTCCATGTGAAGCAGAAGGTTTCTCCACGTACCACTTCGCAGCTACTCCCGTAAGAGTGCGTTGAAATAGCCTCAATCGAATATTGTCGTCGATGATACTATTCGATGAGCACCATAGGTGAAAGGTCATTAAATGATTACCTGGGTCTTCTACCTGCTTGTCTTCGAACTTTGGTATATCTGAAGGGAGCTTCATGGGCATGGGAGGCCATGAAGGATCGTGTGCGATGGGGTCATTTGTGAGCTTGGTTAAATTGGGTAGATTCAACACAGCTAAGAAGGGAGACTGGGAGGTTGACACCATGGAAACGTGTGAAGACATGAAGTTCTGGTTAGAACGAGGGTTAGTCTATGACATACCATGATGTGTGTTCAGCTGGCTTCCTGAATGGGACGCGCTCCTTTGCCCCCTAGGGGTCAAGGGGGGAGTGGTGTGTGGTGTGGTGTTCGGAGACCGACTATGGTTCCCAACTATGGTTTCTCCAATGAAGGATGAACCAATGACTGTGGCAGTGTTCCGCCTTTGATGCCTGAATGGTGAAAGACTTGGAACCCCTCCTTGTAATGGGGGGAGGTCCAAAAGATGCCTGGATTGACGAGGTTCCGTTGGGACCGTTCGGGTGTCGACCAGGTTAGGTTTTGGAAAAATTTAAGATGATAGAGTCTATGATCACGACAAATTTATGGCCACATACATAAAACAAATCGAAAATGAAATGAATTTTTCCTTTACCTTAATCTATGTGATCAATCAAGCGAAAAAAATGGTTTTTTGTTTGTTTACATGTGATACTCAAAATCCTAGAAGACTTATGCATCCTCACACACTCAAAAGTAACTGGGCCTTGATAATATTTCTTGCGAGTGCTGGCACAACATCTTGTAAGTGTTGGTGACGCCCCTAGTCAGCTGAAGAGAATCCACCAAGGTAAGGGTAGAGGGTCTGGCGCTTGCCTGCACTGTCACCTATAAGGTAAAGGATGCCCTAGTTTTTGGCCACTAAGAACCACCGTACCACATGAGCATTCGATTCTTGGGCTTCTTGGTAATTAGCTAACAGTACCGAGTATTAGCCGGGTCAGGTAGCCCCAACTGATACCGCACGCACTGCGCCTAAGCCTAACCCCCTCTAAATCGGGTCTCTGTTGTGCTCGGGTTTTCTTTTTCATGGGCTGATAGGTGGATTTTAAGCTCCCTAAATACACAACTTCTATGTTTCAATATGAAGTATGATCAAGGCGGCTTATTGGATGCCTACCCCCTTGATCCTAACTTAAACTATAAATTATTTTGTGGCCCCTGTGGGGAGAATTTAGTGAGTTTGGTTAAGTTAGTTTTAGGTGTCTTCCTTTTCTTAGTGGGTGAGTGTGTGTGAGCATATGGTGAAAAATCTCATAGTTTGAACATATGAATATTGGTGATCCTTTATAAAAGTCCCCTAGTTAAACTATGTGATGTTGTTCCTGTCTCTAATGGAAAACATTTGCGGATAAGGGGCCGCTTTCAAATTTTCCTAGTTAATCTATGTGATTAACTAAAGGGAGATGATGAATTGTAAATATAGAGCATTCATATGCTTACCTAGGATCATCGAATGGTGCAAAGGTAGCAGAGATTACTTTCTCTAATCGACAAATCGATCCTAGTCCTGCAATCCCTAATTCATAAATTGAACTAAACTAAACAATTCCTACACTAGAAAATAAAAATAGCTTACTTAGACTAGTTAATCTAAGTGTGCATACCATAATTTGAAAAACATAAATCATTCAGAAAGAAATGGTTAATTCACCCCCTACTTAAACTATGTGAAGATTTTTTGCAAAAAACCAACTTAAATGAAAACTAACTCTAAGCCTACAGAAGGCAGCAAAAAGTAAGTTCTTAGAAGCTATGGGGTATCAACACAAGTGCTGGCAGATACATTAGGGGTTGCCCAGCACACTTACAAGTATAAAAATGCAGAATATAGAGAAAAAAATCTCATTCTGTGATTTGTGCGGAAAAGGCTCTGATAGGTGCACTTCCCTATGCGCAGGTCAGTCCTGAACACGCGCACTGCGTGTCTGTGAGAAAAAACGGTACACAGAAATCCTGCAAGTAAAAATATTGGGAGCTGCCTTCTTCATTCTTTAACTCCAAGTGAATCTAGGGACTGTAAGATGGATCAGAGGACTGTTAGCTCCACTCTCCAGCGTAGACAAAGCTCTCCTGCAAGAGATGGCACAACCACATAAACTTGTAAACCATTAGTAGAGTCGCCAATCCTGTGGTGGTGGATTTGACGCAAAAGTGTACAAAATCACACCAGTTTAAGGGGTGTGGTCTACCCCTATAAACTATTGGTCATAGGAAGAAAGTGGTGGAGCTCAAAAGCTTATAATCTAGAGGAAAAAATATGCGAATGTATGCTCAAAGTAAACTAAAAACTAAAACACAAATATACAGAAGCTATTGAAGAGATTCAAAATGATAATAATGCAAACATTTGCTCAAAGGCCTCTTCTTATTAAATGTTTGAAATGGAGAAGAAATTTTACCCACTTGCCAAAGGGCCCCTAGGAAATGGCTGTAGGTCTCGATGCAAGGATGTTGGTTTCCAAGCTCTGCCTCTGATGTAGTTTCCCTCTCTCTCCACTGTGATGGACTAGGATTGTTGGGTGGCCAACAATAGAGTCCCCTCTATTTCTAGCTCCGAGTCACACACTAATGGTATTGCTTGGGCAATTATGGCCAGCATAACAATGTGATCACCATTTCTTCATCTCTTGGTGGCTTTACATAGGGGATTTCAAATCCTCCTTCCCTCCCTTGGTACGTGATGAATGGAGACCCAAGGGAGAGGTATGATTCCATTGTGTGCTCCAAATATTCCTTTGTGTGCTCACATAGTTTCTAAGGAGGTGTTGGTGGCTATCCTTAGGCAGCTTCATATAAGGAGTAATTGTCCTTTTCTTTGTGTGGTCTCGAAAAGTGACATTTTTCCATTTCCAGGAATGCGCACTTATCGGGCAAAAAGGCACACAGAAGGCGCTCTTCTGGAAGGATTAAGCACGCAATTTAGCATTTAAGACTAATTCAAATATGATTTTCTCAAAGCCTTATATATTTTAAATACTTCTTGATTCCATAATGTGTTCCTGCCCTGTAAATCCTTAGGCTTGACATTAATTAATGCCATCTTCTACTGTATGATTTTCCAGTGTTAACAGACATCATAGTTTATTCCAAAACCAAGGAGGAGCATGAGAAACATCTAACAATGGTGCTACAATTAATGAGAGAGAATTATCTCTACACTAAACTCAACAAGAACTATTAAAAATGGCTAATTAGTTACTAAAAAGAGACTAAATTTTGCATATAAAAAACTATTTTTACGTAAAATTGTGGAGATAGTAGCTAATTTACTATATTATATGTGATAAATTTTTCTCAACTTTATGTCTAATTATTATATTTATTCATTAATTTGGTCATTAATTTAGTCATTAATTGTCACAATTAATGACCAAATATACAACAAAATATATTACTAAATGATCATCCTAGAAAACAAATTAATGACCCAACGAAATATGACCAAAATGTTGTTCGTGTTATAACATACTGTAAATTGGCTACTAATAGTCATATATATGCAAATTTTAGTCATCTTTTGAAACCAATTAATGACCACAGAAATATGACTAAATTTTTGTCTTGTTATATGATACTGTAAATTAGCTACTAATAGTCATATATATTCAAATTTTAGTCATCATTTGAAACCAATTAATGACCAAATAAATATGACTAAATTTTGGTCGTGTTATAAGATACTGTAAATTAGCTACTAATAGTCATATATATGAAAAATTTAGTCGTCATTTGTAATAAAAAATTTATCATTTGTAGTAGTCATTTATATTTTTTTGGTAGTTTCATATTCATTATATTAATGACTACTTTAGTAGTTTATATTCATTTCATTTAATTTCATTAAAAATTATTATAAGCAACTAATTTAGTCGCATATTCATTTTATTTGTGTTCATTAACAAACATAAACTACTAATTTAGTAGTTTTACATTGATTTTATTTGTTCATTATAAATCAACATAAATTAATTATTATGATTTTGCAACTAAATTAAAAAAAAAAATGGCATATAATGTACATGTTCATCTAATATGAAAACATAAAGTTACATATGTTAATTACAATACTAAATAATATCAAGTGAAACTATAAATAATTTCAACCACATAAATTATATTATATAAAATATCAAGTATTACAATATGAGTTTCCAAATTAATATTGGTTGGCATACAATTTACCCTTGAAATATTGTTTCACCACTGCAAAACATTATCATTGTGTTGCCAAGGCATTGCAGGTGAATTGACCAACTCTGAAGAGTTGACCATCAATCTCTATGTGTGTCTCTTATGTGGGATATTGACTCTACAGGTACCACTAGACCAATTTTATTCTCTCTCTTTCTCTCTTTAATTTGAATTTTGTCACTTCAATGTTATTGTTCTCCTGTGTCTTCAGTTCCTTCTTCTTACCATCAATACTGAGTTCGTTTTCTAAAAAAGAAAGAAGATACAATGAAAAGTATAAGACATGAAAGATGATGAACACTAGAATATAAACTAAAGTAGACTATAAAGGATTTATATGATATATACCTCAACATAAACAATATTTTCAATGCCATTTTCCCCTATTAAATCAAGAAACTTGAACTAGTTTTCTTTTGTTGGGCAATAATGGCTTCTATGTGGCCAAATGACCTGTATAGACAAAGCACATAAAACGTCACCATAGAAAATAACACCTTTGTAAAATTAGTATTCAACATTCAAGGAAATATTAGTCACAATCATGCCAAATAACTTACATGCTAAAAATATCAAGTTGTAGATTACTTATATAATGTGGGAGTGCAAACAAAAATCCTAGAAAATGCCAAAGCTAAGTCTAGAATAAAACAAAATGAAGTAAAAAGTATACAATAATAGGATAGCCTTGTATACATGTATATAATCAGATAATGTAGAATGATAAGTGAATAATTCTATGGCTAGAGGTCGATGATGTCAAGAATGCCCAAGTATGATGAGCATTTCTTCAGATAAGAACTACTATTTGGGTCCATTATCACATATGAGTACGCCAACTAATCTATATGAGATTATTAATGTTTTTCTTATATTTATGGATCAATACAATATAAGTGGATAAATTTCAAAGACAATTCCCTTCCCATTGTGTTCCTCACCTGTGGTACAATATATTAGCTATGATTTGGAGCAAATTTACAACATCGAAATATGTAGCAATCACCATGAGTAATCCCCCAAAAACGTTTATTTTGGAATCTATCTTTCAGATTCCAATTTCTATATGATTCTTGAATGGAAAATCCACACTGAATTCCAATGCCAAACTTCCAATTTGAGGGAACACCTATGGCCATCCTCAATCACTAAAACTGAAAACATTAGCGATCATTATAATGAAAAGATAAAATAGGAGTAGTTTTGATATGATTTGTAGATTTACATGCAAAGCACCAATAGTTTTCCCATATTTACCATACTTGTAATTTCTAATATATAACACATTGATTGATCTTTTACAAGAAATACTTGATTCAATACAAACAAGAATTTAACATATTACAACAGTACCACCAATTTTTGATCCTCAATTACACTACAAGAAAAAATTACATTGGTGAGGGTCGAAAAATGTCACCATAAGCTCATTGGTGACGGTCAAAAGAGCCTCCGTCACAAAAAATTGAACGTCACAAAATGTGGCGTCACCAAAAGTATAGGTGTTGTGGTGGCATTCAAGGTCCATCACCAATAATGGTTTATAATGAAGGATAGTGACCATCACCATTTCATATGAGAAATGGTGATGTAAATTAACCTTCGTCACCAAAAAAGTGAACGTCACCAAATGTGGCATCGCCAAAAGTATAAGTGTTGTGGTGACATTCAAGGTCCATCACCAATAATGATTATAATGACAGATAGTGAATTTCACCATTTGATATGAACAACATTGATTTATGATGATGGACCTTTCATGGTCATCACTATTGATGCATATATAAGGTGACATTCATTTACCATCACCATTTCATATTTTGGTGAGGGTTGAAAAATGTCCCCATCAGCTCATTCAGGATGGTCAAAAGAGTCTTTATCACTAAATATCGATCATCTCCATTCCATATAAATATCAGGGCATGATGGAAGCAAATTGGAAACCCTCTGCTTGTAAAGAAGGTGTTGTTCCATTGAGCTAACACCCGTTAAAGAAACAGAATTTAAAAAAAATAGACCTTGAATCTTTATAAATTGTAAATTCTACAACTTTCAATAAAATTATAAAAATTTGTAAAGTATTGGAAAATATTTTACTAAACAAGAAAAATAGGATTGAAGTTTGTACCTAATGGTTATGGAAGTTATGAAAAGTGGGTGGAGGGAAAAATAGTCATGTATAAGATACTCGATAATTTTAGTTAAATAATCAATTAGAAGTGAAACTTCGAAGAAATTGATAGCCTATAAATGACCTACAATTATCAAATCTGAAATATGAAATTACACCAAAGATTTATTTATATCCTTGTGAATCATGTAAATATGTTGTGAGGGCATAAAAAAATTCCTTTAAGAGATTGATTTCTATGCCAAAAAGCCAAAAACAATCAGTATATATGATGCAATTATAAATAATGAAGTACATGTCTAAATCCTAGTGGTTATGGTGTTTAGAAAAATATTTTGGAGTGGTTTTAGTTATTAATTAATTAAATATGTCAAAATAGAACAGTCAATAACAATGATCCTGAAACGTAACCACTAAACAAATGTTAAAAATTGTAAGTACAAAGTTTGGATAATATATGTTACACCAATAAAATATCAAAGGGGCATTCAGACACTTCCAAATCCATACCAAGCATGAGTATCCAAAGATGTAATTGTATGGGTACAAGGAAAGGACTCTCTACCTCTTAATGATAACTATGTCCTCGCACAAGTACTTCAACTAGTAAAGGGGTGTGCAGACAAGCACCTCAAAGAAACAAAAATATACACATTACAACAACACACTTCACCCCCCCTCTACCTTTATAGAATGGATATACATGAATAAAACAAATATACATAGAGAATAGGATTAGAGTGGGAAAAATAAAGATGATAAGAAAAAAAATAACCAAGAATTAAAATCTACTAATTTGAGCACGATTAAAGTACATTAAACAAAGATGGCACCCATATTACATTAAAATAGTGCCACCAATCTAATGAACTGTGATAGGAGATTTTCCCATTAATGGAGCAGCATGTTTAAATATTACATTGTTTCTTGATAACCATTGTCTTTAACTGACAACCATGCATAGTTCTAGCGCATAACTGCAGAACATGGACAAAAAAGCAAGCATAAAGTCTAGAAGCCCAATCTACCTTAATGGAGAAAAAAAAGAAATCAAAACTTACGTACAATGTACCAACCATTGAAATGATAGAAACATGAAAGAAAATGCCATGATACTTATAATCAAGGATAAAAAAAATCATATCACCTGCAACGATGAATTTATAAACATTTTTTCAGAAAATGATGTTAATACACTAACTGTAGTTGGTCGAGAAAAAATAAGTCAAGGATATATGTAGTTGGTTGGAAAAAATTCATCCTTTAGGAAACCAAGCCTATACTCAGAAACTTAACCATTAGAGAGTACCATTTAGATATGGGTTTTTTCATGTGGTGGGTCACTTGCATTTAGCCCAATATTTGAGGAAATAACCAACTAATTAAGGGTACACAATTGTTTTTTATTTAACTATATTAAATATATCATCCAGTAACATAAATAATTTCCTTCATCCAACCCATGCATCTTTGCCAATAGTTCTTGAAACTTAAAATCATCAATAAAATAAGCCAATATGATCTGACAAGAAATTTTTAAGAACCTACCTCATTGGGGGTATACAGGGAAAACCAATGCTGCATAAAAATACCATTATTCTTGAAGAACCATGGAACCCCCATTGTACTCATTTAAGATAATCTGTGGTTGAAATTCCAAGCTAAAAATGCCTTTCCATTTATGTTCAAACATAAATATTCCCTTTACAACTCTTTTTGGAGGTAGATATGCATCTCATCATTCCATCACATAGTAGGAAAAACCACTCCCTTACCGCTTTCCAATTAATGTTCTTGCATGTGCATACAAACAAATGGTACCTCCTCAACAGTGGTGTCCAACATCATTAACACACTAAGTCATAAAATTATCCTAGGGAGACTTGATTGCTTATCCAAGTTGATACAAGAATGTTTTAGAGGAAGCCATAGGAGATTGAACTTGATCTTTTGTGGAAACTTTTCGAGAAGCAAATAATTCCTTCAAGGCTTCGGAATATTGACCTCTTTTTTTCAAGTAATCCCAATTTTGGATATACCTTACGGATATACACACCTTAGCATGCACCTACCTCCCTAGAAATATATCTATTAGTGTGATGGATTTACCCAATATACAAAGAAAACTAAGCTAAAAATAAAGAATTTGAGATCACTCCACATCCCCCCCATCCCGCACCCAATCACATAGAAAAACTAAAGCATAAGAAAAACATAAATGTCTATGTGCCACATATCCATGGTTCTAACTTATAATTTTTTATATTGAATTTAACTTGAAGGAATCTTTAAAAAACCCTTGAGATATTATATATTGTGCGTTGAGCAAACCTGTTGAACAACTTCTAGACAATATGCTACAATATTTATTTCAATTTTCCTTTTACTATAAAAACAAGGGATATGTAGGGAGACCATAGTTTTGGAATTTCTACTAAATCTCTGCAACATCTTATAGATGTTCCCCTCATTATTTGTTTCCAAAAACCTACTAGTCAAACATATTAACTATATACTTCTTTCAAGTAAATTTAAAAAATATAGATGTTACCCATTCTGTTAGATGGGTGAACAACAAATTTAGTAATATTTTATCTATAATTCAGGAGATGTTCTTCTAATTTTTAACAATGCATTCATAGAATATTCCCATTGCTATAAATTTAGAGATGCTCCCAAGTTTCCTACCAATATAGAGAACCAAGTATTTTCGTGGATAAAGGTATTTGATTTGGGATTCCATACAATGAGTGAATGATTGTGGCATGGTTTACAGTCTCAAGGTTCAAGAGCAATAATATACTTGTTAGCTTGTTCAGTTTAAGAGAACTCCGAAATCATACATGTCATGTTGTAGGAAAGTAAATTTCATTGCTTAAACGAACATGCTTCTATATCTCCACAAAAGTAAAAGTACAAAAGTTCTGAAAAACCAAACTACAAAAAGGTTATAAGCCAAAAATCTCTTTGTATATTGTTGGAACAGAGTCCCCTAAAAGCTGTGAATTTTGTACAATTTTGTATATATTTGGTCTTAATTAGTCTAACGCAGGGGTTTTTGGGGTGGGTCAAAGCCCGAATGCATTGTAATGGGTCAAGGGTAGACCAAGAGTCCACTAACCATAGTTTGCAGACCATTGGAAGCATAGGCTAAATCGATATAAATAGATGAAAAATTTGAGTCCTAAGGTAGGAAAGAATTAAGTCAGATGCTAAGTGCGAATTGTTAGATCTGTTGTTGGTGTAATGTTCCCAAATTTTAGCCTCAAGCTAAAAGGAACATTATAGTTTGCATATTTTCATTTTTTTGAATAAAATGGGTAAGGAGACACCTTAACCCCCTTAGATGGAGAAATAAAACTTCTTGTGTGAAAGGAGGCATAATAAAGCAGCTAATTTGAGCACCACATGGTGTGAACAGGATTGGATCATGCTTGATCTAGACATTTTGACAAATTCCACATGCACTGTCTAGATACAATGTATCTCCTTGATGTACTACGCAGTTTTAGAGGAGGATCACTTGCATGAGTTGGAAGGCACATGTGGATGGGACCCATGGTGGAGAGGAGCACTTGCTATATATGGAGAGGAGGAGAGCCATTGTGAGGCATGCTTGATTATTATTTGCTTGGTCTGTTGAGACTATGCTCCTCTTGCTGTTTAGAAAGAGTGCAGTGCTGCATAGCACTAGGGTGTTTCCAGTCGGGAATCCCTACCTCATCCTCAGGGAAGGAGAGGTTATAGAGCTTCATTTCCTCATTTCGACATTTGGCCAAAGCTACCTCCTTCAGTCACAACGTTATTCCTGGAGTAGGATAACTTTGTGCTGCAGGGTTCAGCAATAGAGGATCTGTTGAGTTGTTCCTTGACTTGTTTTTCAGTAGAGGGCTTGTATATCTATTGGAGGATCAGTGAGGAGGACTCCTAAGCTTATTTTCATATCATTGGCATCAGGCCAACCATCCTTCTTCCCTCACAGCAGAGTCTCCAGCTAGATCTGCGTTATTTTTCTAGACAGTTACTAGGAGGGTCATTAAGGGCTCATCAAGAGGAGTTGTTTCTAAGTAAGGGGATTAGCCTTTTGCGTAGATACACTATTAGTGGAGGGAATCATTATTTATGATATACTACAGCCTCATTTCATATTTTGAATCAGTTGCAGTGACAAGTTAATTGTCACATTGTACATTCTCCGGCATTTCTAGCAATCTCTCCTAGATTGGCTAGAAATCTTGTATTGGAGCCCATTCTTCTATTCTTGGGAATTTATTTGTATATTTAAACCATATTTCATGTATATGCATCTAAAAAATTAGCTAATCTAACATAGACTGCACATTCACTACTCTCCGGCATTTTGTGAAGTTGCAGCAACTCATGTATTTCATAGTTTGATCATTGGAGATTGGTTCCAATAGCTTGAGTGGCTTGTCCCTCAAGATATTTCTGTATATTGTTGCTGCTATATTAATTAACATGATGGCTGTATTATATTCCCTTTATTGACATGGTCATATTTGCAGAGTTTCATGATTATGCTCATATGTTGCTGTAGCTCACTCTTTGAGCCCTTTTCCGAGATACCAAAGGGTAGGAGATCTATTTAACCTATCTTGAGGGATTTATTTGAGCTCAAATTCTGGAAGTGCAATGTATGATTTATTAAATAAGGGATCCAAGTCCCTTTTCAACTTATTTTTGCATTGGCTTCCTTATACAGCATCCCTCTGGACCCTATTGCAACAAATCCTGAAAAAGGGAACTTTACAGTCGGGTCGTTTGGGTAAGGAATCCTGCTGTCTGTGTGTGCGAAGATCCTAAGTCCTATTGTGTGTGGACCCTGTTGGCTGTGTGCACAAGCTGTGTTAGATTGTATTGGGTTTTGGATGATAATATATATGGATATGGTAAAAGTATTTCTATGTTATCTAATATGATGTATTACTGTTGATGCGAAATGTTGGGATCTGTTATAAATGCTGTTGTGTTATCTGTTTATGATACGAATATGTCTGTTTAATTGTAATCTGCTGATGATGTGTTATGATAATGTGTGTTGTTGGTGTCCCGTGTTTTGATAGTTTGGCAAATCAAAAGACAAGGCAACATCAGTTTCAATCTTTAGAGTTACAGGGTCTAGTCCTCCTGTTCTCAGAGAGGGATCTCTCAAAATTTTGTTTGCAAAATTTTATATTGTGTGCTTATAGTATTGATTTTAGACTAGTTATTAAGTGCAGATGTTTTTTTATTTGTTTGGTTGGATTGATACCACAGAACATAAAAGATCTAGGAAAGATATATAGAACGGAGAAACATCTAGTTCATTGGGAAATGGAGTCAAGAAAAGGTCATAACAAACTCATCAATGGAAATTTGATATCAAAGGGAAAATATAACTTGGCCACAGGATCCTTTTTTTTTTGGAATGAGATGAAAACTAATGATTTGGAAAGAGAGGTTTAATTCTCAACAAAGGGAAATTTGAAAACATAATTTGAACAATAAAGAGCTCTTTGATAGACAAGGCTAACCATAAATTCTACAAATCACACCTTTAAGCAAATAGTGATTTCAAAGCAACTTTTGAAATGAAATCTAAGATTCGGGGAACACCCTATTTCCTCAAAGATTTTATTTCAAATGACTTAGAAAACATAAAAGATTCACTAATAATTGCAGTCATAGAAGAGGTAACACCTAAAAAAATCTATGATCATAATTATAACGACCTTTAACCCATTGTTTAAGTGAGGACAAAGAGCAAGATCAAAAACATGAGACCTCTTGGATAGATTCAGCACAGCAAGCAAAGAACTTCAAAGGGAGACTTCAAAAACAACTTTCAAGTGGCAGCAGACAAGTAGGGAAAACCATAAATCATGTTGGAACCAACTATTTGAACTATTAGAGAAATAAACAAGCATGAGGACTAAAGAGAAAGATTAAAGACTCTAAAATACCTCAGCAGAAGAAAACATAAAACAGTGAAGGATGAACAGGTCTAAGGTGCTTCCAAGAGTCATTTCTTAGCCCAAAAATTTCAACCTACTGTAGTAGGAAATTATGGAACATAATGAAAACAACGGAAAAACATAAAACAGTTCAGAATACTTCACCAATAGGCAAGCTCATGGATCCAATGATAGAGCCTTCTCAGGAAAAAGCATGCAACAACATCATCAAGACCTCCAAGACTTCAATTTTCTCTTCAACTTCAACGAACTATGTATTTATTTCAAAGAGTTTTAGTATTACAACTTGTGATCAAAAAACAACCAACCAACAGGTTCTCATCTTCTACAGAAGTATTTATAGAAGGATGAGGAGGTGAGATCTGATAAAAGATCTCTCAAGGCAATTAATACAGATTCAATACTTCTTGGCCTTTTGAGGGGCTCGATGAAGAAGTTTACAGGTATTTCACTGTATTAACTATTTTACAATTAATATCAAAGCTCGGTGGGAGCTTTATTGACTTTTAGGCTCTGCGTAATGTTTGGAGTTACTCTGTAGATATTTATGCATTTATTTCTTTGTAGAAGTAACTCCCTGGTTGTGCTGGAGGCGAATATCTGATTTTCTTCAATAAGTTCAGCCTCTGTTTGAATGCTTTGAGGCAACAGGTGCCCCTGTGGTAGCCGAGAGGAATCAATTTGCCTCAAAAGTGACGGACTCAAAAGTGACGGTGGAGGCCTTTACGTACGATTAAACATTTGTGATTTCCCTTTAACTGTGTTTAATTTGGGGGGATTAGGCTTTTGATAATCATTCTTAGCCGTGATCCCCACAATTCTGTCTTCAATATTCATTCTTCTGTGCTCTGTCTTCAAGAACTAATACTCTTTTAGATGCGATTTAAATCACAGTGTCTTGTTGATGTGCAGGCCGCGAAGGTCCCTTCATGGCATCAATGCCCATGAAATGTTGATGAAACGTGGAGAAAAAACCCATGGATGGTTTCTCTTTAATAAATCGAGGGCATGAGAATCGTCATTCTTAGCCCTCAGATTTTCTTCATTTATAATGAAAAACCATTGAAACACCTACGAAAACACAAAATTATTAAGAAATCCTACATTTTTGGGTTAAACTACTAAGAAGGCTGCGGGGAGGAGCATGGCCATTGGACCTGGACACGTGGACGGTCCAGATATAATCAGGGGATCGCAATCGGTAGGAGGAGAAAAGTGGTGCGAAGAAAAAATCCAATGCGATTGCACGATCGGAAGGGCCGAGGCGATTAAGCGATGGCCGTTGATCTAAGGACGAGATCAACACTGGAGAATGAATCGGGGGACTGACCGATCGGGGGAGGAAATATAACGCAACGATTTTAAGAAATGCGATGCGATTGAAAAATGCGATGCGATTGAGAGCTGGTCGTTTGATCGGTCAACAATCAACGGTGGGGATGAACCGGGGGAAAACCCTTTTTATAATGTATAAAACCCAAAGTTTTAAATAAAACAAAGGTTTTTATGGATCGGGGCGGGATAAATATATAAAGTGGGTAGGCGCCCGACTGTGGGGCCTTTGGACTTTATGAAATGTTATATGCCTGGGGCGTATATATAACAAAGGGCCTAAAACAAAGGGCCTAATCGCAATCGGAACTTCGAGCCCGGTCTTTCAATCTACCCATTGAATTCTCCTGATGCGATAAGCGCCTTGGGACCTTTAAATCTCGGTCCTGTGCATAGGGTATATGAAATGAAAAAGTGGTGGGGCGGAAATATAATATAGGGACTCAATCACATCGAAACATTTTGAAGTGGTCTTTTCGATCAACCCATTGAACTTTCTCCGATTGCGATTGCGCGATCGGTCTTTCAATCTACCCATTTGATATTTAGCACGTGATTTGGTATTTTTAAAACAAACTTTGGATAAATGGGTTTTCGTCTTTTACAAAAGAAAAAGGTGATCGAGAAGGTTTATATAAAAGAGTTGATCGCATCGGGATTTAAAAGGAACACAGGACTTACACACCATCGAAAGTTTCCGATGCGATAAGCGCTATATGGGTTCAGCGCTTGGTTTTTATGGCAAGGGCACATGTGGGGAAGTGGTTAGGGGGTTTAGCCAAAGGGGCTAAAGCTTTATGCAAAAAACATGTATTTTTTATGATTTTTCAACGTTTTTTAAAGGGATTCGAGGATTTTGGTAAGGCTAAAAAGAGGGTTTTAAACCTTACAAAGTGGATTTTCATGAATGGAAGAAGGAAACTTATGAAAAAAAGAGGAATTATATGGAGAAAAATGGGAGCAAATGAAGGTTAGTTTTGAGTGGGGGAAAGGGAAAAAATGATGGTTTTGCAGCAGTCTTTCTCTTGGGATTTAGCAGAATTTCTGAGTATTGAAATGGGGACAGTAGTGAAGATTTGGACAGAGGCATGAAGCCTTTCAAGAGTCTTCAAGAGACAACACTTTTTTTGCAATAAAATCTGTTCCTTGAAGGCTCCAAAAATGATTTAGCCACCTTTTGGTATAAAAAATTTATAGGTGGCTAATAGTGGCTCCACTTGGGGATGATGCCTTCTTGAAGGCATCAAGAATTTCAGACTTGCATTCTTTGAGATGATGATGAATTGCCTCATCCATTGGGCTTTCTTTCTTTGATTGAATGATCTTCTTTTGCTCTGGAAATGCTAATAGCCATGGAAAACAATGGATCTTTCATCAACAAGCTTTCTACCTACCCAATCCTACTGATCTAACATTTTTTCTTCCTTAGAGTGCACTTGGATTGGCAAACTCTCTTTCAACATTTTATTCTTTTGAAAGCAAAAAATCTAATCTATTTCTACTACTTATTTCTTCATGAACTCAGATTAAACAGTTGAGCCCATATGCTTCTCTACCTAGTCTACTAATCTATTAGGATTAAACAGTCTAACAAATTTTTATTCTCTAATTGCTAAAGCAGAAATTAAAAAGCATACAATTTAGGATTGAACAGTCTAACTTGATGCTAAACTATGGCATAAAAACAAGCTGCACATAGATTTTATTTGCAGAAAATTAAATCAAAATGATGGAGGCTTAAGATCTAAAAATTCAAAGCACTTCCTTCATCTTTTTACAGCTCTGTTTTGACTTTATTTGAGCTATTTCTCCTTTTCCATCTGGTTCAGATTTTGAGCTAATTAGAACCAGATTTTTATCCTTTTTTACTCAGAAAACAAAACAGATCTGAGTCATTCTATTTTTGAAATGTTAGGTTTAGATTTTGAGTATGTTTGAACCTTTGATTTCTATCCTAATCTATCTACTGATAAGCCAAGATTAAACAGTTTGGCAAATCGAATTCACTATCCTATCAGCAGAAAATTTAAAGGCTAATTAGTCAAGATTAGGCAGTTTGACTAACTAGAAGTGTGTTTTTCAGTAGTGGCATTTAAGCTTGCACACTTTCAGAACTTATTTCTCTCTTTTTTGGTATGGGGCCATACCTTTATTGTTTTTACAATCTGCCCTCTTTTCTTTCTTTCTTTGTTTTTGTATTTTTGATTTTTCTAACTTTGAATGCAATGGTTAGACTATGATATTTACAATGAAAAATAAAATGCTTTGAGACTTAAGATTCTTGGCAGAAGTAATGCTTGAGCATCCTGCCGTTGACAGGACCTCCATATAGATCTTCTCCATCCAATTCTTTCAAAAAAAATGCATTGTGACCCCTCTCAGCATGGATAATATATGGCCCTTTCCACAAGTTCTCAAACTTGCCATGTTTTCCGTTCTCTTCTCTTCTTGAATCCCATTTAAGAACAACATTTCCAATTTGGAAATTGTTTTCCTTAGTCCTCTTATCAAATAGTTTCTTCATATTTTCTTGGACTAACTGTGTTCTTTCATAAACTTCTTCTCTGGTCTGCTGTAAATGGATTGTTTGGTTGATTCTTCTCTGCATATCATTCTCTTCAATCTGCACTTCTTGAAGGAGTTTCATGACTGGAACTCCCAATGAGGTAGGAAAAACTGCATCCATGCCATAAACTAACTGATAGGGGGACATATTTATTGATTTCTTTGTAGTTAACCTATCAGCCCACAAGGCATGAACCAGCTTAATGTGCCATGATTTTTTATTCTGTTCCAACCGTTTTCTAATGATATTGATGAGGCTCTTGTTGGAAGATTCAGCTAATCCATTTCCTTGGGGATAGTAAGCAATGGAATGGCCCAAGGTTATGTGGTATTTGTAACAGAAATCAACCATCTTCTTAGATTTAAAAGCAGAAGCATTGTCTGTTATGATTTTTCTGGGACAACCAAATCTGGATAGGATATTTGTTTCAAGGAACTTGATAATGACATAGTCATTAGCATTTCCGGAAGGTATAGCTTCTATCCACTTGGTAAAGAATTTAGTGGATGCAAGGATCCACTTATGTTGAGCTGAGGAGGATGGGCGAATTTCCCCAATGAAGTCTAAACCCCATTGTTGAAAAGGTGCCTCAACTATGATGGGATGTAAGGGTAAGGGAAGGAGTTTTCTTTTACCATCAAAGATTTGACACTTATGGCAAGACATGACCAAATTTTGAGTGTCTGGGAAAAGGGTAGGCCAATAGTAACCAGATCTAAGAATTTTGTTTGCTGTGGCCTTCCAGTAGAGGTGTCCTCCACATTCTCCGTCATGCAATTCATGCATGATTTTTCCTGCATCATCTTCAAGTAAACATTTAAGAAAAATTCCAACAACATTTTTCCAATATAATACTCCATCTAAGATACAAAAACTCAAAGCCTTTTGTTTCAAAAATCTAGCTTTAGTTTTGGACAAAGAAGGAGGGGCATTTAAATATAAAAGCACATAAATAATGTCAGCATACCAAGGAGAATTCAGAAATGTTTCTTCAATAAAAGGAGCAGTAGATTCTTCTATTTCTTCCAACACATCCACCATATTCATGTCTAGTGCTTGGAAGTTAGACTCAACCATAAGTTTTGCTAATCCTTGCCCTTTAAATAGTTTGGTGGGCCTAATTTCTAAGTCATATTCAAGAATAGTTGCAATCCATTTTCCCCTTTTACCATCAGGGTCTTGACTTAGAATGTCCTTGACAACGGTATGTGGAACAAAAGCAATTATGTGAGAGTGTAAAATATAGACCCTAAAGTAGTTTAATGCTTTCACTAATGCTAAGGCTTGCTTCCCCATGATGTTATATTTGAGAGGAGCATCTCTTAAGGCCCTACTAAAGAAAGATATTGGTTGTTCCTGCCCCAAATCATTCTTTTGAAGTAAAACTGCAGCTATTGTATGTTCGGATGCAAAAGAAAAGATGTAAAAGTCTTTGGTAAAATCTGGACTAATCAGGACTGGTGTTTGAGTAAGAGCTTGTTTGACCAGTTCGAATGATTGTTTAGCTGGTAAAGTCCATTTTACACCGACATATTTCTTAAGCATGTTTGTAATGTTTTTTAATAGCTCGGCAAGATTAGGGATAAACCTCCTCAGAAAATTGATCTTTCCGATGAAAGATTGCAACTCTTTGAGGCTTCTTGGATGACTGATTTGTAATATGCCATCTATCCTTGTAGGGTCTATTTTGATTCCCTCTTCTGAAATTATATGTCCAAGAAGTTTACCTTCTTGGAGACCAAAGAGTGTCTTCTTGGGATTCAATGACAAGCCAAATGTCCTACACTTCTCAAAAACTTTTCTTAAGTGAGTCAAATGTTCTTCATCAGTTTTTGAAAAGACAGTTATGTCATCAAGGTAAATAATTATGAAATAGCCAATATATTTAGAAAAGGCTATGTCCATGGCCCTTTGGAAGGTGGCCCCTGCATTCATTAATCCGAAAGGAATTTTGACATACATAAAGGTGCCCCAAGGTGTGGTAAAAGCAGTTTTGATTTGATCACTTGGGAGCACTAACACCTGGTTGTAACCCGAGAACCCATCTAAGAGTGATATCCTTTTTGACCCAACTACCCTCTGAAGTATATGATCCATCTTGGGAAATGGGTAGTTGTCTTTTAGGGATGCTCTGTTTAAGTTTCTGAAGTCGATACAGAGTCTGATCTCCCCTATCTTTTTCCTAACAGAAACTAAGTTTGATACCCATTCTGAAAATCTAATTGGTACTATAATACCATCATCATGCATATTTTCAATTTCGGCTCTAACTAAAGGTAATAAAAGTGGGTTTATTCTCCTTAGTTTTTGTTTGAAGGGCTTTTGATTTTCCTTCAGGGGAATCTTGTGCTGAATGATGCTGGTATCGTAAGACTTCAGATCTGTGTATGCCCAGGAAAAAACATCTTTAAACTCCTTAAACAGATCAATGTATCGAGATTTTATGTGAGTTGGAAGAGTGCTGGACAATTTAATCATCTTGGGTTCTGTTAGGGAGCCTATGTTGTGTTCTTCTACGTTTGTTTCTACAGGCTCCATTTTTGGTTCTTTGGCTACATCATTAAAGTCGAAAAGGTGTTCCAAAGGTGAGAGACCTCTTGGAATTGAACCGTTTTAACATTCTAAAACTTCCAGGTCTTTTTGGTCCACATTGTTAATTAACTCTGCTTCAAACAGATCTTTGCAATGATTTATATCAGCAGAGTGTGTTATTTCAGCTTCTGGGATTTCTTCGATATATGGACAGTTTTCATTATGGCTAGATTCTGATGTTGGTATGGTGAAATCGTTTTCTGACTTTAAGAAATCGTCTATGTGTTGGTCAGAATCAAACACTTGCCAGTGATCTTCGTTATCAGGCACTGCAGGCCTTCATTTTACCTTTACGCTAAGCTGTTCATTTATCTCAAGTTTTTGACAGTTACTGGCATTGAAAGCGAGTTCATTTGCTAAATGATTAAACACTCTAGGAATGAAAACAAGTTTGTATTTTTCAAAGGTTTTCAATAAATCGAGGGAAGCGTTCCGATATTCCCTAAGTCTCGGATTTCTGGCTGAGTATTCTCCTTTGATTTGTTTTATGATAAGTTCAGAATCTCCTAAGATTGATATCCTCTGGGCTTCTAATTGTCTAAGCAATTTTAAGCCTAGGAGAAGTGCTTCATACTCAACAATATTGTTAGTGCATGGGAAATCCAATTTATATGAAAAACTCTGATTTGTATTTTGAATCCACACACATGCTACTGCACTTGTTTTATTACAAGATCCATCAAATTTTATTGTCCAAAGTATGTCATTCCTATTTTCATTTTCTTGTTGCTGTTGATTGGTAATGTTTTGAATTTGATTGAGGGGAAGATTGGATTGTTCTGGTGAACTGATTGGGTCCATGTTCTCTTTATCTTGTTGAGTAGTTTCATCTTCGTTACATAAGATAAAGGAATCTAAACTTGACTGAATAGAATAGATTGGAGAGTTTCTTGGTTTGTCTACGTTGCTCACCATGTACTTCATGTGGGATTCCCTGTATAGTCTTTTGTTTTGATTGAAAACATGGATGGTGGCATAAGACATGTCCATTTGAAGGGCTCCCTGAAGTTTGGCTCCCCAAGATCTTGATAAGAGCATGCCATACTTAGAGGGAATTTCAGCTACAACTATATCCATTACTAGACTCTTAGCAGGGATTTGAGCTAAATTAACACATAAATATTTGACTAAACCCAAACATTTGACTCTGCTTGAGTCAAAGGAATAAAAATCTTTGTATGGTTTAGTAATCTCTAAGCCTAAGCTTTCCATTACCACCTTGGGCATTAGATTGTGTGAAGCTCCTGAATCTAACATGGCATTGTGTAAAATTTTCTCGTGTATGTTCAAGCTAACATAGAAGGGAGGGACAACCCCTTCTTGGTATTTTCCTTCAACTTCTGGACCAAACAACAACTCAGGTTTGTCATCTGTCAAGTTTAAGGTGTCAGTATCACTTCCTAAGTTCAAAGCTTTCAAAACTTGGTTTTTATACACCTCTTGGGTTACTAGTTCAGCTAGGGGGATGGTAATTTTTATCTTAGCAATCTCTCCCTCAAGGTTGAAAGTAATAATTGACTTGTTTGTATTTACATCTGTTTTTTCAATTGAATTCTTTTCAGCAACTTTGATTTGCTTAACCTTGTTCGGACTGGTAATTGGGACAGTTTTATTAGGACCACTAGCTAAAGTGCTAGGGGTACTCTGTTCAACATTTGGCTGGACACCTTTATCTTTGTTTAAGTCTGGTTTTTTAGCCGAAATGTTGGTTTTCTCTGCTGTCTTTTTGGGCTGGTTTTCTGCGTTTTTCTTGACAATAGTGCTAGTGTTCTTATCCTTTGAATTATCTATGTTTCCCTTGCTCCTAAGATCATATTGTTTGTGTACCTCCATGATTGCATTTTCAAAACCCAATCTATAGTCATTAGAGTCTTCATAGGTGTTTGTGTTTTGATCATAAGAGAATAAATCTTGTTCTTCCTTAGTGAGGAAAACATCATCCCCACTGTCTGATCCAATCAATTTTACATGAGATTCTTCCAACCTTTCCAATTCCCTATATTCCTCATATTGATCTACATAGTTCTGTTGAAAAGGAGGTCTAACCTGTTGGTCACTTTATTTTTGCTTATCTTGATTGTTGTCCCTTCTATAATTATGATTTCTATTTCTGTTTTGGGAGTTGTTCTGATTGTCTCTTGGTTGTGTTCTCTCAAGTATGCTCATCCTTTTCATGATCTCTTCCAACATCTGTTTTGTCTTTGAGCTAGATGTGGAGGGTGTAGTGTCATCTTTATAAGTTACCCTCTTCTCTGATCTCAACCTATTTCTTTTCTCAATTATGTTTGCTTCTACGCTCACAGCTCCTTTCTGCATGTCTTCTAAGGTCAAGTAATCCCTCTCCCTTAACTGATACATCATGTCAACATCAAGGCCTTCGGGATATCTTACTAAGGCCATGCCTTGAGGAGGTTTCATGTGAGGTGGAAGAGCATTGTAAATGCTATTAAACCTAGTAGAGTAGTCAGGAATACTCTCTCCTTGATTTCTCTTGAGGCTGCTATACTCTGCTAGTATTTGGAGAGGATTCTTTTTGAGTTCCCATTTGTTGATGAATGTTTGATGCAAGGCAGGGAGATCATTTATGCTGTTAGGAGGTAAGTTTTTAAACCATTTCTTTACATCTCCTCCTAAACTTTGGGCAAAGATCCTCATCTTCACAGTTTCTTCTTCTATCTCCATGTAATCAAATGCATCTTCCATCCTATCTACATGATGTTGGGCTGTTGTAGACTCTTTTCCAGTGAAGTGAGGGATTTTAGATTGGTAATAATTTGGTAAGGGAAGTAGAGGTTGTGGTAACACTAATGGGGCATACCATGTTGCCATGGCTGGAAATAAGGGTGGATTTACAGTAGTGAAAGTGGGCTGAACATGAGTGTTTTGCACAGTGGTAGTATGAATTGGAGTGGAAGAAAAACTTGGGTCAGCAAACTGATTTTGAGCAGATTTGTTATGAAAAAGGCTAAAGTGATAAATAAGCTGGGAATCAGGAGGAGTGGAAGGTGAGGCTTCTCTACTGAAACTTTGTTGCAAATCTGCAATATCAAGGTTAGTTTGGTTTACGCCACCTTGAGATCTAGTTCTAAAGATGTTCTTTGTATGATGTAAATCAAAGTGTGAATCCTCAAAGACCACAAGGTTTTTAGGGACATAATTTGTTCTTAAGAGGCTCCTATTAGCAGCTGGATTTCAAGAGTTAGAAGTCTGCCACAAAATTCTCTCAGGATTGTCAACTATTAAAGGAGGATTTGGGTCCGGATGGGATCTAGTGTTGATCCTATGTGAAGCCAGACTGTTTTTCAAAAATGAGAGAGGTTGAGATTTTCAAGGACTGTTTTTGGAAGCTTCACCTCTCAAGATGTTTTGTCTAGAATGGGACCAGGCTTCTAAACCTTCTCCAAGGCTGGTTAACATAGTCTTAAAGAGATTTGGGAACCTAGATGAGTAATAGGCCTACTGGGGTTAGTGGAGTCGCCAGGTGGAAACTTTTAGTTTTTTTTTTTTTAATGAAGGTAAGATATTGGATGGTTCCACCACCATGCTTATTATGAAGCCAAACTGAAATGTTTTGGGTTTTTCTGAGTTTTATGATCTTGCAGGTTATGAGAGTGTCCTAAATCTGCTGTAACACTTAGCTAGGGTGTCAAAACATACAGAGTTCACTCTTATGGCTTGGTAACTGCTTCCTTCAAGGTTTGATAAGGTTTTAATGAGAATCCTAAGGGTTACTTAGTTTGTCACTGATTCAATTAAGTCCTATCATGATTACCATTGCTTGGTAGTGCTTGAGGGAGGTTACTTATGCTATACTTAGACAGTGAGTGTTTTTTTTTTGAAGATTTTACTCAGTGTCCCACCGTGATCGCCATTATGTTGGTGTCTCGTGTTTTGATAGTTTGGCAAATCAAAAGACAAGGCAACATCAGAACCAATCTTTAGAGTTACAGGATCTAGTCATCCTGTTCTCAGAGAGGGATCTCTCAAAAGTTTGTTTGCAAAGGTTTATCTTGTGTGCTTTGAGTATTGGTTTTAGACTAGTTATTAAGTGCAGGTGTTTGTTTATTTGTTTGGTTGGATTGATACCACAGAACATAAAATATCTAGGAAAGATATATAGAATGGAGAAACATCTGGTTCATTGGGCAATGGAGTCAAGAAAAGGTCATAACAAACTCATCAATGGATATGGGATATCAAAGGGCAAATCTAACTTGGCCACAGGATCCTTTTGTTTTTAGAATGAGATGAACATTAATGATTTGGAAAGAGAGTTTTAATTCTCAACAAATGGAATTCGAAAGCATAATTTGAAAAATAAAGAGCTCTTTGATAGACAGGGCTAACCATAAATTCTACAAATCACACCTTTAAGCAAATAATGATTTCAAAACAACTTTTAAAATGAAATCTAAGATTCAGGGAACACCCTATTTCCTCAAATATTTTATTTCAAATGACTTAGAAAACATAAAATATTCAACGATACTTGTAGTCATGAAGAGTGAACACCTAAAAACATCTATGATCATAATTATAACGACCTTTAAGCCAAGCTTGTTTAAGTGAGGACAAAGGGCAAGATAAAAACAGACATCTTTGATTCACTGTAAGCAAAGAACTTCAAAGGGAGACTTCAATAACAGTTTTTAAGTGTGAACAGCGAGGAGAACCTTTCATCGTGCGAAACCATTTGTTTAAACTATTAAGAAATAAACAAGCATGAATTAAAGAAAGATTAAAGACTCTAAAATACTTTGTGGAGAAAACATAAAGCATTGAAGGATGAATAGGTCTAAAGGTGCTTCCGGGAGTCATTTCTTAGCCTAAAAATTTCAACCCTCTTTGCGATGAAGTTATGGAGCGGGAGGATGGGAGGTCGGTAGGCTGCGGAGGGTTTTACGCAAAGTTTTTGCTAGCACTTGTCGCCCGCCCAGCACAGTAGATCAAGGTACTTGGCAGCAGAGAGGTTTCTGCGGCGTTGACACATATACGATGTATGATCGAACGGGGTGAGACGGGTAGCTTTTTACGCGCCTATGGATGCGAGAGTTTGGATCAGAGCGGGGAGATAAATCACAGATTTAAAGACACGCCTCTAGCCCTGAAGCAGTCAGCGTGCGAACTTTCTCGACCAAGCACACCCCGCGACATTTTCTGCCTGTTCCGTTTTACATTTTTCAAGGAAGATCCCGCCACAGGGCCCCCACATGGTTTCTCTACGACTGGCAAATAGATCTAGCCGTCACGGTCCAAACAGGAAGATGAACAAGAGTATGGAGCGCAAGGGTATCTGCTCCTCAGAGCGCTTGGAGGCAAGGCGCTTTTTGTCTCGGGATCTCTATCTATGGAAATTCTCCTGACCGGGCGTGGCAGGGGGTTTCGTTTGGCCTGTTTTGCACCCATGGGGCCTGTCAAGACTGAAATAAAACCCATCAAAAAGAACGGCAGCACCCAGGAATGCCAGATCTGCAAGAACCCTACGCCAGATCAGAAGAAAGGGGAGGCAGAGACAGCGAGGGAGCGGCACAAGCAGGGAGCACCTTCATCCAAATAATCCTCGGAGAAGACAATAGGTAAGAACCCTTCTCTGCTGAACCCGCCTTTTCAAATATTTATCAGACCTCCCGTGGGTAAGTCTCGTTTAGTTTGGGTAAACGACGACACCTCTATCCTCCACCTCAAGCACAAATTATGGGGCCTGTTGGGGTACCCAGTGCCAATTCAACATCTGGTCAATGGGTACAGCTCTCTCCAGGACTGCAAGCTCTTAAAGGATTATACCATAAAAGCAGAGATGACCATTACCCTAAATTTACGCCTGCGAGGAGGTGCTGTAACCCAGAGCAAGCCAAGGCCCGGAGGGGGAGAGAAAGGGAAAATTCCAAATAGTCAACAACAATCAAATGGAGGGCCCTCCTACAAAAACATCCTACAGGGGAAAAAAGCAGTAGGCTCCTCCCCAGAAAAGATTGGGAATGCTCCAAGGCCCTACATCGTAGAACAGCAGGATCAAACCCCAGCACTCAAAATTAATAGTACAGCAACAGAGGAGCACATAAAGACATATGAAGCTCAGGCATTAATATGTCGCTTCAACTGCTTCTGGCCTAAACCCATGGATCTTTTTCATTGGATTTTCACCCAATGGTCGCTGGAATGTGGAATACATCTCTATTCCAAGGGGTTTTTTATTGTTAAATTTCCAACCTCGAAGGAAAGAGATATCATAATCAGAGCAGGGCCTTGGTTTTGGGGCTCCACGGGGCTGTTTATCACCCCATGGTTTCCAGATTTTGATCCCAACACCATGACAGTTTCCAGATTACCAGTATGGGTGAGACTCCACAACCTGCCTCTTCATTTCTGGAACGAATAGGTTCTAGAGAGCATCGGGAATAGTCTGGGGCAGTATATTAAAACTGACATGGAAAGGCTAGAAAATAGAATCTTCACCTTTGCCCGGATTTGCATAGAAGTGGATCTAAGCAAAGGATTACCGGAGAACAGCATGCTAATCTATAAGCAACAAAACTGGCTGAAATCACTCGATTACGAGAACACTGCCTTCAGATGCAGGAATTGTAGGATGACAGGACATCTTCAAAACACTTGCCCAGAAATTAAGAAAGCAAACAGCAAAAAGAAACCGAACAGGAAGCAGAGAAAAGGTTGGCAGTTCCCCCCTCCTGACTCAGAGGAGGATGAGCCAGAAGAAGAAGAGGAACCAGCTCCATCAGAAAGCAAACAACCTACACAGGAACCTGAGGTGCAAACAACAGACACAACGGTTCTCATGGATCCACACCTCCGGACGAAAGAATCAGACAGGAATGTTGTGGACTTAGGCAGCGGAGGAATTAAAAGACACCATACATCAGAAACATCAGACTCGGACAAGGATACAGGAACCCAACATGTAGAAAATTAGATTGTCCTTGCCACTTGTGAGCCATCTCAGGGAGAATGGCGCAAGGTTGAGAAGAAGAAAGGGAGGAAAACATGATCTGTGGGACGCATTTCCCACTATCCAGAAGCTTCCAGTTTTTCTGCCTCTTTTCTCTCTTCCCCTTTCTCTTTATTTTTTTTTTATTCTTTCTGAATGCAAGGTAGCATCGCTACGTCACATTGTGTGCAAAAGCACATGAGCCCACTGGGCAACTTCTGAAAATGCTTCAATGCATATGCTATGTGTAACTTTTCATTTCTATAAATAAAAGGTTCTGGGTCACTATCGCTTTGAGATTCTATGGGTATAATGAATGAAAACGGGGAAAAACATTAAGAAAATTCCAAATAGGCAGCCTCGCGTGGATAACACACCCTCGACTTCTCAGGGAACAAACTGCCACAACAAATCCTAGACCTCCAAGACTGCAATTTGTTCTTCAACTTCAAGCACTGATATTTATTTGAGGAGGGAGTTTCAATATTCTAGCTGGTGATCAAGCAATGACAACAACCAACCTCCATCTCATAAAGGAATTGTTTATAGAAAAATGAGAGGTGGAATGGATCTGCTCTTCTTCTAAGTTCAAATTATCTGATTCAAGACTTCTTTGCCTTTTGAGGGCTCGATGAAGAAGTTTGGCGTTTCTTGATAAACCCATTTTACAATTATCAGCTTCGGTGAGAGCTTCATTAACTTTTAGGCTCTGCGTAATTTTTGGAGTAACTCTGTAGATATTTCTGCATTTATTTCCTTGCAGAAGTAACTCCCTGGTTGTGCTGTAGGTGAATATCTGATTTTCTTCAATAAGTTCAACCTCTGTTTGAATGCTTTGAGGCAACAGGTGGCCCTGTGGTAGCCGAGAGGAACCAATTTGCCTCAAAAGTGGCGGTGGAGGCCTTTCTGTCTGTTAAAAATTTGTGATTTCCCTTTAACTGTGTTTAAATTGGGGGGATTAGGCTTTTGATAATCATTCTTAGCCGTGATCCCCACAATTCTATCTTCAATCTTCATTCTATTGTGCTCTGTCTTCAAGAACTGATACTCTTTTAGATGTGATTTAAATCACAGTGTCTTGTCGATGTGCAGGCCGCGCAGGTCCCTTCACGGCATCAATTCCCATGAAACGTTGATGAAACATGGAGAAACAACCCGTGGATGGCTTCTCTTTAATAAATCGAGGGCATGAGAATCGTCATTCTCAGCCCTCGTCTTTGTTTCATTTATAATGAAAAACCATTGAAACACCTGTGAAAACACAAACTTATTAAGAAATCCTGCATTTTTGGGTTAAAATGCTTAGAAGGCTGCGGGGAGGAGCATGGCCATTGGATCTATACACATGGACGGTCCAGATCTAATTGGGGGATCGCAATCGGCAGGAGGAGAAAAGGGGTGCGAAGAAAAACTCTGATGCGATTGCACGATCGGAAGGGCCGAGGCGATTAAGCGATGGCCGTTGATCTAAGGACGAGATCAATGGTGGAGAATAAATCGAGGGACTGACTGATCGGGGGAGGAAATATAACACAGCGATTTTAAGAAATGTGATGCGATTGAAAAATATGATGCGATTGAGAAATGCGATGCGATTGAGCGTCGGTCGTTTGATCGGTCAACAATCAACGATGGGGATGAACCGGGAGAAAACCCTTTTTATAATGTATAAAACCCAAAGTTTTAAATAAAACAAAGGTTTTTATGGATCGGGGCGGGATAAATATATAAAGTGGATAGGCGCCCGACTACGGGGCCTTTGGACTTTATGAAATGTTATATGCCCGGGGCATATATATACCAAAGGGCCTAATCATAATCAGAAATTCAGGCCTGGTCTTTCAATCTACCCATTGAATTCTCCCGATGCGATAAGTGCCTTGGGACCTTTAACTCTAGGTCCTGTGCATAGGGTATATGAAATGAAAAAGTGGTGGGGTGGAAATATAATATAGGAACTCAATCGCATCGAAACATTTTGATGTGGTATTTTCGATCAACCCATTGAACTTTCTCCGATTGCGATTGCGCGATCGGTCTTTCAATCTACCCATTTGATATTTAACACGCGATTTGGTATTTTTAAAACAAACTCTGGATAAATGGGTTTTCGTCTTTTACAAAAGAAAAAGGTGATCGGGAGAGTTTATATAAAAGAGTTGATCACATCGGGATTTAAAAGGAACATAGGACTTACGCACCATCGAAAGTTTCCGATGCGATAAGCGCTATATGGGTTCAGCGCTTGGTTTTTATGGCAAGGGCACATGTGGGGAAGTGGTTAGGGGGTTTAGCCAAAGGGGCTAAAGCCTTATGCAAAAACATGTATTTTTTATGATTTTCAATGTTTTTTAAAGGGATTCGAGGGTTTCGGTAAGGCTAAAAAGTGGGTTTTAAACCTTACAAAGTGTATTTTCATGAATGGAAGAAGGAAAATCATGAAAAAATAGAGGAATTATATGGAAAAAAGGGGGAGAAAATGAAGGTTAGTTTTGAGTGGGGGAAAAGGAAAAAATGATGGTTTTGCAGCAGTCTTTCTCTTGGGATTTAGCAGAATTTCTGAGTATTGAAATGGGGACAGTAGTGAAGATTTGGATAGAGGCATGAAGCCTTTCAAGAGTCTTCAAGAGACAACACTTTTTTTGCAATAAAATATGTTCCTTGAAGGCTCCAAAAATGATTTAGCCACCTTTTGGTATAACAAATTTATAGGTGGCTAACATGTGCTAATAACCGCTGATACGCACGTGGATGCAGAGATATTGACTAGATTTGTGCATGATAATAGCTCTGTATATTGCGATTATACTATTAACAACCCTGATAGGTTGCGAGCATGGATTTGCTTGACTTACCTACTCTCTCTCTCTGGGTGTGGAAACCTAGTTCCAGCGTCCTCCCATACTGCTTCAGGTGAGACTTTGGCCTACGTAAGCAAGTCACTGCCGAAAGGGCCAGTAGTATAGGGGTTTGTTGGCAAACCTTGACCTCCGAACCTAGGTCAAGACCCCTTGAGCTGAAAAATGGTTCTGTTTCCGGGACCAAGAGAATTTTGAGAGAGGGATTGGGTAATGCCAAGGGAACATTAGAGACCTGAGAAGAAAGAAATTGAAGAGTGGTTCGAAAAACAGGTTTAGGAATTTGTGATAAAATAGAATCGTAGCACAAAGTTGATGGCAGAGAAGTGGAAGAATAAGTAAATTTTCATAGAGGTATACGAAATTTTCTTTGTGACATTTGCGACCGAGCTTCAGGAGTGGCTCGCAAGGCTCGTAGATATACAGAAGTGTTGGAAGGATGAACGGTTCACGCAGTGGACTCCAAATTTGATCCAACAGTTATAAAAGGTTGATAACACCATCACTTGTACAGTAGATCACTGGGTAGATAGTGTGCTAGGAGGGTTTGTGATGGAATTTGCAATTGATCAGTTCGTATCCTATTTTGAGGTAGAGCGGAGGTTCTTCAAGGGTTTTTGGGGTAAGTTTCTGAAAACCTTGCCATTACTGATTAAGATATTATTGTGCGAAAAGAGCATTATGTGTAGCCATACAGAGTGAATGAGCTCCGATCAGAGCAAGGGTACAACATAGAGTGGTAAATACTACAGAACTAATCAAGAGGGAGATAGATCTGTCTATAGTCTAGTAAGGGACTGTTCTATAGCTACACCACCTTCAAATCAGCATAGGGTAGAACTCACTGTTACGCCACCATAAAGATGAGATGGCCTCACATGAAACTACCTACCTTCAAGGAAGCGTAGGGGATGAAGATATGGATGGATTAGGATTTAATCCTGATCGCTATGGACCACATGAGAATGTGGGCAACAATCTTGTGAAAAGTGCAAGCTGTCCCTTGCCTTTGAAAAAGCCGCTGAGGCCCGGTACTCTATATTATCGATAACCCAGCATGCGAATGGGACCATTCAAGAGGTGAAGAATTCCCTATAACAATAGTTTCAAAATCCTAAATCCTACTCACAGATAGTGAATGATCTAAAATATTTAAACAAGGACCCTATGAGTCTGTATGGGAGGCTAACCAACAGCTAAAGAAGGTAATCAATGAAGGGGAATTTATGTATGATGACAGAAAACACAAGGAATGGTTCATTGCTATGTTACTCCCTCACCTGCGTGTACCTATGGGTCAGCAAGCCATTGAATCGCAGGAAAAATCGTTAGATATTTCTATGGAGTTGGAAGTTGTGCCGAGAGATGATACCCAATTGGGGGTACAACAAATCCAGGAGTAGCTGGGGGCGATGCACATGGAGATCCAGAACCTGCGAAAGGACCGAGGGAAAGAAGCTAGTCCAGACATATGGTGCATACAATTTAGGGTATCTGGGCATACCAAGGATCAGTTTGCAATGCTCGCAGACTACCTATAGATAGGGGGACCTAGTCTGTTGTGCCCAGGACCAAGTGGACCTACGTTGTGGTGCGATGATTGTCTCATAGCCTGCCTGCATGATACTAACCATTTCCCCCATCTAGGTGCGTATGTCCTAGAAATGAAGCAAAAATGGTGCAGGTTTTGCAGATCAATAGGACATGATGAGCAGAACTGTCAAAATTATGATCTAATGATAGACTAGGGAAACCTATATAGGGTACAATTGGACCCTTCTTCACCTAGATCCCCCTCAGGCATAGGTGGCTTGCCAACTAGGGGTAGGGGAGGGGGCTAGTGTGGAAGTGCAGGTAGGGGAAGAGGACAACTGATTTTCTATAACTGTAGAGAGGTAGGGCACTTTGTGAAGGACTGCCCGAACCTTGCAAGAGAATCCTATAGATACTGTAGACAACTAGACCATGTGATTGAAGACTGCCCAATTCTGATAGAAAAAATGAAGGAAAAGCAGCAGACGCTTACGTAGAATGTACAAAGGGTTAAGGAAGAACCTCGAGATGAAGGAACAAGTGTTAATGTCATAAAACGTAGTGGCATGACCACCGGGGGAGCTGAGGAGAAAGCCGAGGTGGAGCCTCTTATCTGAAAAGTAGCCATCAAATGAGAAGGTTTGGACTTACAGAAGGAAATGTAAACCTTTGTCGCAGCTTACGAAGACTTTTCTAAGACCGAGGCATCTACTTCTCAAGCCCCCGTGAGCCTCAAAGTAGATGATGAGGTCAAATAATTTCTGCAGGCTTGTATGAAGCTATTGCACAACCAAAAGGCCATAGAAAACCTCCAAGATTTGATAGATAGTTGTGCAGAAAGAACAACCCCACCCATGGAAGTTAAGGATGTGCACAAATTGTACAAGCATAAGAAACACACTGGTAGGGAAATGTGACTGACCGCGCAAATTGGTGATTATGAGATGGATCAGGTTATTCTAGACCTAGGCTCAGATGCGAACGTACTGCCTAAGAAAACTTGGTAGTGAATGGGAGAACCAAATTTGGAATGGTCCACTATCCAGCTGTGCATGGCCAATCAGTAGAAGATCATACCATTGGGGAAACTATAAAAAATCATGGTAGATATAACAAGAGTTAAGGTCTGGGCTGACTTTGAGGTCATTTAGATCGTAGAAGATGTGGACCCCTATTCTGCGCTCCTAGGATTGGACTGGGCCATTGATATGGGAGGTATCATCAACCTAATGAAAAGAAGCATGGTGTTTGAAAATGAAGGTACGCGAGTGATAGTACCATTAGACCTTGCAGAAGGAGAATGGTATACAGAACCAGTGTGTGAAGAAGAAGATGTGGATCACATCTATAAGTTAACTGTTCGGGATGAATATTGGATCAACCCTATGGCAGATGGTATCCTTTGCTAAGAAAAGGACAATGAATGTTTCTCTAACTCCGATGGGGATATAGAAAACTGGCAGAACCAGTTACATGATGTATCTACACTGCGATGTCTTCGGATCACAAAGGACTTTCGATGCATTTCCTTATAGGAAATAGAACTACCCTACTTTGATGGTTTTGGTAGTATTAAGGAGTTTTTGCCAAAATTTGAAGCTAAGTTTCCAAGAGAGTGGAGGCTATGGGCCCTTATTTTAGCCATGTGCGCAACACTGGCGAGGTGGTGGGACATGCATAAGGGGGTGTTCCAGGATTGGGAAGAGTGTGGGGATATGATGATTCTACGATTTGAACCTCCAGCCCACTTGCACGTAAAGACATTCCTTGGCCCAAGAGACTCGCATGAGCATTTGTTCACTTGGTTGAAAAAATGGTGTGATCGAACTAGAGAAGAATGGGTTCACCTGTTTATTCATGCATTAGGACCAATTCCCACCACATGGTACGTAGACACGGAGCTACACTAGCACACCCGCCACTGGGAAACATTAAAGGAAGAATTTGTAGGGACATTTGGGTTAACAGGGGGAACAGAGGCACTTGATTCCCTCTACAGGATATAGATACATCCGTATTTAATGAATCACACCCTTATGCAGCATTTGGAGCACCAACATGGGAAACACAGATGCAGGATATTGTCAACTACTGCAATATAGCCATCGAAGAATGCGATGAAAATCTGTGCAAAGTCTCTTTCTTGGAATCGGAGGGAGAGCGAGTAGTTGCTAGACCCTCGCTACACACTGTCAATTTTATGAAGCCTCTGAAGCTGCGAGAAGTCAACATTGGCACGGAAGAGAAGCCTATGTTGGCTAAAATTGGGGATTACTGGGAAGATGATACAGTGGGAAAAGTTGTATAACTACTCACATAATATCAGGACTTATTCCCGACTAGGTTTTCGAAGCCTAAGGGGATCACAAGGGACCTAGGGGTCATGTGCATCACGTTAAAACCAGATGCGCACCCTATGAAGCAGTGCCCTTATTGGTTGAGCCCTAAGTATAAACAAAAGGTCAAGGAAGAAATTGACAAAATGCTCGTCGCAAGCATCATCGAACTGGTTGAGCAGTCGGACTAGGTAAGTCCGATGGTTCATGAGAAAAATAGGAAGGGAGAAATATGGATCTGTGTGGACTTACACAAACTAAATGATGCCAGTGTCCATGATCCCTTTCCTACATCGTTCTCTGATGAAATTCTTGACAGCGTAGGAGGTCAAGAAGCGTACTCATTTACGGATGGATTCTCGAGCTACCATCAAATCAGAATCACACTTGAAGATCACAACAAAACTATATTTTCTACTAAATGGGGATCCTTTCAATATACTGTCATGCCTTTTGGGCTCAAGAATTCCCTTGCCATATTTTTGTGGGTGGTGGTCAGAGTATTCAAAGAGTTCATCCACAAGTTTTTGGAGGTGTACTTTGATGATTGGACCATCTTCGGTTTGGTTAAGAATCACGCCTCAAACTTGTGCATGATGTTGGATGCCTGTAGAAAACACCATATTTCCTTGAATATCAAAAAGTGCATATTCTGTGTACCCTTCTGAATCTTGCTTGGACATATAGTTTGCCGACAGGGGTTGACGGTTGACCTTGCAAAATTCGTAGTGATCATAAATCTAGTAGTACCTACAACTAAGAAACAACTGCGTTTGATCCTCGGACATACAGGCTACTACAGGAAGTTCATTCAAGGACATGTGCTAATCACAGTGCCTATGGAAAAACTGCTTAAGAAGGATGCTTCATTTTTTTGGGATGACGAATGTCAAAAGAGCTTCAAGCTACTCAAGGAGAAGATGGTCTTTGTGCTTATTCTCATCTTTCCTGATTGGAAGAAGGTATTCCATGTTCACATAGATGCACAAGGAATCGCCCTGGGAGTGGTCCTTACGTAGCCTGGGGACAGAGATATTGATCACCTGGTTGCATTTGCTAGTAGGAAACTTTCTGGTGCAGAGCGCAACTACTCTACCATAGAACGGGAGGGCTTGGCTATGGTCTATGCATTACAAAAGTATCGACACTATCTGTTAGGAGGACACTTCAAAATGTTTACATATCATTCAGCTTTGAAGTACTTGGTGAATAAGCTTGTGTTGGGGGAGGGGGGGAATCTGCTGATGGCTGCTGTTGTTCCAGGAATACGACTTTGGGATCATTGTCAAGTCGGGGAATTTAAATGCTGGGCCGGATCACTTGTCTCGAATTGAGAGTGGCGAGGAACTGACCAACTTGGAAGAAGGATTGCTTAATGCACAACTGTTTTCTATTAAGGTTGTTGATGCGCACTTCATCGACATCATCCAGTTGTTGACTATAGGCAGGGCACCTGTAGAGTATTCAGTACAACAAAAGAAAGAGCTAGTAACTCGTGTTGTAGATTTTACCATCCTCGTAGGTCATCTATATAAGATGGGAGCTGCTGAAGTGTTGCGAAGGTACGTTTTGGAGCATGAACGACATACTATCTTGGCAGAAGCCCACGACGAGGTAGCAGGAGGTCACTATACAGGGAAAGCAACGATGCAAAAGCTCTTGAGAGCTGGATTATGGTGGCCTACCCTGCATAGTGACTCTCACAACTATTGTAAGGCCTACGATACATGCTAATGAACCTGAAGGCCATCACGTAGGGATGAAATTCCCCTTCAACTACAAGTGGCCCTACAAGCATTTGAAAAATTGGCCATCAATTTTGTAGAACCTATCAACCCACCTGGAAAGAAGACAGGTGTGCGTTACATTATAACTGCCACTAATTATGTAATCAGGTGAGCCAAAGCACAAGCAATGAAGGATTGCACTACAGATACCACTGCGCACTTCATTTTTTAGCAGATTCTAACCAGATTTGGATGTCCGAAGATCTTGATGAGAGATAGAGGTACGCATTTCGTTAATGAAACCATACAGGACTTGACGGAATAATTTCAGATCCATCATGCAAAAAGCACTCCGTATCATCCCCAGGAAAATGGAGCGGTCGAAGCTTTTAATAAAGTATTTGAGCACACACTCACTAAGGTCTGTAACACCGATCAGAGTGACAAGGACGTAACCCTGGGGGATGTCCCTGTCATTGGCGAACCCTTTGGAAGGCTCCATGAGGTGAAATTTGATGATCACGACTTGGCCAGTTTGGAAGCCTTCCCTGAGTTGGCACCTGAATTATATCTCGAAAGAATACAGGAAGACGATGGGATAAAGATTGTTCCCATGCGCTAGGTATTCAGATTAGCGGGGTCTAGACTCTTGAACCTACTAAGGATGCCACACTTCGGCCACTACATTATCACGGACCATTTAGTACATCAGTTGCTCACCCTAGTCCATGATGGCTGCTTATGGATCTAGGATTGAATCCCCATCGATGCTATGCTCATTCATTAAATTATTGGTCTTCCCATGGAAGGATCAGACCCTCTATTGCACACTAGTAAGAAGTATGAGGGGAAGATCGCTGACTACATGTGTGAAACCTACCATGTGGAGTGAAACACTAGAGACTTCATGATCAAATCCATCAGCGACCCTGGTACGCAGTTGGGTACCCTGTTATTGGCATGCAATATGATGCGAAAATTCCAGGTGGCCTCCAACCCGCATATGTAATTAAGCTAGTAGGCCAGTGCGATAAAGGGGTATGCTTCAATTGGTCCCAGTACTTGTGCAACGAGTTTTTGGCCAATGTCTATGAATCCCAGGAGCAGGGGTGCGCATTTTGTTATTATTGGTTGATGCTTCTCATTTCCTTGGTCGCCTGGGTAGCACCGGAGGAATCAGTCCTCCCTGAGCTCACCCTAGACATGTGCTAAGGGGCTCGGTATATGAACTTGTGGGACTCTAAGGATGCGCAGCGCATCGAGGACAACCAAGTATTATGGGTATTGTTTTAGAGTGGGCTTGCAGTAGTTATCAACTCCCGGCCACGTCTATCGCCAACCATCTATGATAAATATAAAAGCATTGCTTCTTTCCAGGTGACTATGCATAACGTCTAAATCTAAGGCTACAAGGATCCTGCATGGTTTTTGCTCCCCTATATGGCTGCCGATGAGGAGATTGATCGTTTAGTTGCGCAATGGCCTCCTCACTGGAAGCTTGACTTCAATACAGGTGTGAAGGGCACTGAAGGAACAAGCACCACGAAAGTTACCCCACCTACCATCATCAAAGAAACTGGAGGACTAAACAAAAGCATGGGGAAGGGCTCTGAAGTTGCATCACAAAAGGGTTCACAGCCCGGTAAAAGTACAGGGAAAGGCACAGACACAATAGTGTAGAAGGATGTGCAATAGGATCTCAGTACCGAAGGACAAGAGGTGGGAGGTGCTGACTCCCCTCGAGGAACAAAGTGAACGGGTGACCCTGCTAAGGGGCCAGGGAAGAATCAGTGCTCCCAATAACTAGAACGTGATGAAGCAGTTACACTAACTGAAGGGGACCTTGAGCAGATTGTAGATGTGGTTACCTTGGCTGCTGAAGAAAAACAACTGGCTCTGGAAGAGCAGCAGAAAGCCGTGGTGGACACACTTCAGGCCAAGCTCCAAGCTCTATAGCTGAAGATGGACACGCTGTAAACCAGTATGGTTTAGGTGCGAATGGCCTCAGCAACTAGCAGTGCAACACTTGTTACAGCGGAAAGCTGCCTCTGTTCCCTGCCAGGTGCAACCCTCACGATAAGTCCACCCGACTTAGGAGCACAAGTCCAGGCCTATGCAGAGGTCCAACTGGATCTGGCCAGACTGCCGCATGAGTCATTGCAGGTACTTCACACCTCCTTGTTCAAAGAAATTCAACACCGGGACCATTGTGTGCACAAATAGCTCAGTGTAGCTAAGCAGACCATTGAGGAAAAGAATGTTGAAGTTTCCCAGGTACAAGCTGCGTGTACCCTTGCCACTGCGCAACAGACGGAGTTGGAACACCTCATTAGTAGGTTTTGCGTAGACATTTCTGAAGATATTACAGCGTCTTCCACCTCCTAGGCTAAGATTGAGGGGTTGGTCGTAGCATTACGAGCTTCAAGGATCGAAATCCAGGTGGTCAAAATGAGATGGAGAACCGAATTGCAGACTTGTAGGCCAAGTTGCAACCAGAGACACCACCGGAGGTACAAGCCCAGCAAACTGTTCTGGTTACGGTGGCCACAAATGTGATTACAGGACAGATTGCTCAGGGTGCCCAATTATTGGACACAACTATGCAGTTATGGACCAAGGTGCAGCGTGACCCGATCTTGCGTGAAGTCAACTAAGACCTGCGACAGAATGAAGAAGACTTCGAACAGCTGGAAGCTACGATGCCTACTCTGAACCTTGCTCAACGATTGACATGACTACGAACTAGCCATGCCCTTCGGGATGATATCGAAGAGCTCCACCAGAATAAAAAGACTTTCAGCGACCACATTAAGCCATGGGTTGATGAAGCCCTCAAGCTCTCTCAGGATATTGAAGTCGCTATTAAAAAACTGAACCAAACTATGGAGAGAATCACAACTGTGACCGAGGGACCAACTTCACAAAATTTGGTGGATATTGCTCATAATGCTGATGCTTAGAGTGAAGGCATGCTACCCCCACTGGCTGAGGCGATTAGACTGCTGCAGGCACAAGTGGAGACCCCACCACCACAGTGACTTGGGACGAGTCACAAGATTGTGTTGGGGGACTGTTGGAACAGGGTGCCCTAAAAGCTGCAAATTTTGTACAATTTTGTATATTTTTGGTCTTAATTAGTCTATTACAATGGTTTTAGGGGTGGGTCAAAGCCCCGAATGCATTGTAATGGTTCAAGGGTAGACCAAGAGTCCGCAAACCACGGTTTGCAAACCATTGGAAGTGTAGGCTAAATCAATATAAACAGATGAACATTTTGAGTCCTAAGGTAGGAAAGAATTAAGTCGGATGCTAAGTGTGAATTGTTAGATCTATTGTCGGGTCATTTGGGTAAGGACTCCTATTGGCTGGGTGCACAGAGATCCTCAATCCTACTGTGTGCGGACCCTGCTGGTTGTGTGCGCAGGCTGTGTCGAATTGTATTGGGTTTTTGATGCTAATATATGCGGATATGGTTAAAGTATTTATGTGTTATCTGATATGATGTATTACTATGGATGCGAACTGTTGGGATCTGTTACAAATACTGTTATGTTATTTGTTTATGTTGCGAATCTGTCTGTATAACTGTAATATGTTGATGATGCATTATGATAATGTGTGTTGATAACTGCTGATACACACATGGATGAGGAGTAATTGACTAGACCTGTGCATGATAATAGCTTTGTATATTGCGATTATACTATTAACAACCTTGCGAATAGATCTGTCTGGTGCGAACCTGATAGGTTGCGAGTGTGGATCTTATTGAATTACCTACTCTCTTTGTTTGGGTGTGGAAACCTGGTTCTAGCACCCTCCCATACTACTTCAAGTGACACTTTGGCCTGCGCAAGTAGGTCACTGCCAAAAGGGCTAGTAGTATAAAGGTTTGTTGGAAAACCTTAACCTCCAAACTTGGGTCAGGACCCCTCAAGCCAACATACATTCAGTTGAAAGAAATGAAATATTTTTAAATCCTGAAATCTCAACATACTCTATGTATTTTAGAAGAATATACAAAGAAGAAAAATTGTATAATATGGTATTATGCTCCTAAGAAGTGAACAAACAATATATATATATATATATATATATATATATATATATATATATATATATATATATATATATATATATATATAGATATATATACACACACACACACATTGAGGGTTTAATACTTATGGAAAAATACTAAACAAACCATGGGCCACCAATGCATCACTAAAGTGAGCTATATCCAAATGTGATTAAATGCTTACAATATGTTGGTTGCATGCAGTGATTTCTCAATAGTTTCTGAGACAACCTTATAAACCATTATTATGGTTTATGGATCTGGGGTGAGAAATCAACCATAAGAAACTTAATATTAAAATGATGATACGTTCAGCAAGGAAAATTCCCTTCTTCAATAATGTCGAAAAAATATTGTCTGTGTGTGAATATTTTCTTTTCCCTCAAAAAATTATGGTCCTCAAGAATTTGGGTAAACATATTTGTAAGAGAATAAAACTCGATGCTTCACTTACACTGGCGGGAAAAAATATTGTTTGTGTGTGAATATTTTCTTTTCCCTCAAAAAATTATGGTCCTCAGAATTTAGGTCATGACATATTTGTAAAAAGAATCAAACTCGATGCTTCACTTTGCTTCGCGACTTCGTTGTAGGACAAAAATGTATCAAATTTGTATTCTTAGAAACCCGAAAAATTAGGTTTTATTGGAGGAAACCAAGCACAATTAATATTTCAATCGGGGAAAAAATGTAGCAAAAATAAATTAGGGTTTTTTTTTTAATGACCACAAAATAATTATATTACAGAAATTATGTAATAAAATTATGTGCAAGTAAAAAAGTCTAAGATGTAGGGTAATTTGTAGGGTTTGTGCACGGAACCTCAGTGGCATATCAACTTGCAATCCAAGACGGAGGGTTTGTGGACGTAACCCAGTGGGGAAATCAACTTGCAAAAGGTTCTCTGGATCAAAATCTCCCCTCCTATTGTATCATCCTTGATGTTGCGTTTATTTCAAGGTTTTTACTTAAAATCAATGATTTAATCTCTGTCATTTCAAAAAATACAACAACAAAACCTCATGGCATCGTACTGAGAATTCTCTTTTTGAAATCCTACAAATAAATGAATTATCATCTTCTTTTCTACGTAAAATATTGGGAGTTTGAAGTAGAGACAAATTAAAATAGAAGTTCAATACATAAATGTACCAAAATAATATTACGTGTATATGGATAAATGTAATAAAATGTTTATTATGTTAAGCTCATGAGGGAGAAAAACAATCATAATGTGAAAAATTTTTAACGACTTAAGAGTTTCCAACATCTAGTGGATATGGAATTCAAAAATAAATTCAATGTCCACAAAACAATGAATAATCTTAGTAAGAGCATCAAGAGGTTTTAGTGTTTTGATAGTTTATGAGGGAAAATGAAAAAAACACTATTTATCAAATTTTTAAATAATAAAAAATAAGGATTTTGAAATTGGAAGTACATTCATTAAATGTATAAGGGTTAAACATTTCTCTAAACAAGCATGATTATGAGTTTTTAGTCCAGTATGGGGTAGATATCAAGTAAAAGCTTAAACACGTAAATATTTAACATTTTTAATCTAATGTTGCCCTATTTAAAAATCAATCTAATTATTATTATGCATAAACACACTATAAATTTAAATATAAAGAGTGTTACAAACACTAAAAAAATATGTATGGTAAATAAATAAAAATATAAATAAACCAAGGTATGGTAAATAAATAAAACCTATTTTAATACTTATTGCAAAAGTATGGAAAATAAATAAAAATATAAATAAACTAAAGATATGGTAAATAAATAAAACCTCTTTTTATATTTAAGGAAACTCAAACAAAAGGTTTATTTAGGTAAAGCCTATGGGAAAAATACCGTTTTAATACCATGGGATAAATACCATGGGCCAAATACCATATTTATAAAAGATGTATGGTAAATAAATAAATATAAAAGAAGTATAAAGAAGTATGGTAAATAAATAAAATATAAATAAACCAGAAATATGATAAATAAATAAGACATCTTTTTATATTTACTCCATAATCCTCTTTATATTTACAAACACTAAAAAAAGAGGTTCTATTTAGGTGAAGCCTATGAACCAAATACCATTGGCCAAATTATTATTAATACCATGCAAGAAAAACATTATTAACCCTAATATCAATATTAAATTATTATTATTATTATTATTATTATTATTATTATTATTATTTCTAATATTCATATTTATATATCATAATATTAATATTATTAAATTTAATAAATTTGGATTAATACAATATTAAATTTTTTATATTATAATATATATTAATATATGATCATATATATCAACTCTAGATATATATATTTGAAGGAAGAACAAAGACATAAAGTGATAGAGGTGGAGAGATAGGGGGAGTCACAAGGGAGAGATGGAGATAAACTGAAGGAGAGGGGGGAGAAGGAATGGAGAGAGAGAGAAAGGGAGAGGAGTGAGAGAGGTAGAGAAGGGTAAGAGAGGGAGAGAGTGACACAAATATGGAAGGGGGAGAGAGATAAGGAGAGAGGGAGGGATATAGTGATAGAATTGGAGGGTAGAGAGAGAGAGAGATGGGGGAAGAGATAGGGCAGTAGGAGAGAAAGGGAGATAGAGGAAGGACGAGAGAGAGGACTTTAGAGAAAGGAACCAATATCATTGAAGAAAGAAGACCTGACCAGATTACTCTATAAGGAGATGGGAGATAGGGGAACACTACCTACCTAAGTAAATGTATAAACCAAATGTGTTGTAATTGTATGTAATGGTGGTCGATTATATGAGGCGAGGATTTTACGAGGAGGCACTATATTTTTAATGTGATATGCAAAAAATAAGTACCAAACCTAATCATTTCACATTCACCAATGTTCTCTCTGCATGTCCTAATTTGGTATATTTGGAACATGGAAAAGGATTCTTGTTTTTTGATCACCTCCCACGAGGATTCACCAATTGTGAGAACACAACACTTTTGGTTGCATCTTCTAAATAATCATCACTTCCACCAAAACCTCATCCAATAATGCTATTATACAAAGTCTCAGGCTCTAGGAAGTGCAAAGGAACATAATGCATGTGCCCTCACTCTGTTCTACATGCTTGCAGCTCTCCTCCCAAACGAAAGGCACTATTGTTGTGTGTTCACTTTTCCTTGAATATTGTGCAAACATCTCGAGGTAAGGAAATGTTGCACCAAGGTATGGATCCACTATGTGTCATATCCACTGAAGGAGAACATGTTCCAAACAAAAGGTAAATTATCACAACTATCCCTCTGTGGGATGTTGAGAAATCCAAAATTTCATATGCTCATTAATGAAATCTATAAATTGAGAACTTTCGTATAAGACTTGAAGTCATACTAAACTTGTACCAAAAGGCTCAAGCTCTGGGTAGTGCAAAGGAACATCTACAATAGGATTTTTACTATTCTCATATAGATTTTTTTGCATGGATATCTCTTAGAGTTGAAATGCATATTCCAAGTTCCATAGAAAATATCCCATGGAAAGCATGTCGATGCCCTTCTCTTCCAAGAACTTTTCGTAAGTCTACCTACAAGTTTTCAGAGAACCAGGGTTGATGGTCCCAACAAGGTGAGGGTCAATGATTCTTTCAAGCTTGCCCTTTTTTTGCGGGTGCATTTCCCACTTTTCTATATTAAATTGTTCTCTGGGCAAAAAAATATTAAGAGTTTCCCCTGCAAACAAGACATCCAGTAACACTACACTAAAATAATACACATCATATTTCTCTGTCAGTTGTTGCTTTCTGAAGTATTCAAGATCAAGGTACCTTTTTTCTACGAAGCTTCAAAAGCTGAAATTTCTAGGGTGCGAAGCTGAAATCGTGAGGAAGGTTGTCTAAAAATTTCAGATCTTGGTTCGCAATATTTGAGGAGATATCATCTGTGGAAGTTAGGTATTTTTTCAGGCTCATAAACAGGTCATCATGGCATTTGCGCTATAAATTTTTTTGTACGAAGGTTCAGATTCTGAAATTCATATGGTGCGAAGCTGAAAGCCTGAGGAAATTCGTCAAAAAATTTCAGAGCTTGGTTCGCAATATTTTTGGAGATATGATCTGTGGAAGGTAGTGCTTTTTCAGGCTCCTGAATTGCATCTCAAAGAGGTGATCGTGGGAAAACTTCAATAACTCTCTCTCTGGGAATTGGATTGAAGTGCCGTAAAAATTGGTCGCAAGTACACAGACTGAAGTTTCTGGGCTATCAATTTCAGAGACAAAGGACAAAACAGTGACACGTGGCAAGTCGTACAAGTTCGCTCTACTAAACCGGTCCAGAATTAGGTCATTGTGGGAGATTGGACACAACTTTGTCTTGGAGAATCCAAATCAGGTCAGACCTGTGGCATTTGAAATAAGCTTCAGAGATCTACTACAGGGCTGAATTTCAGATATCGAAGATTTTCAACTACAGAGATAATTCAATTTCAATATCGAGCTCCTAAAAGCTAGTAAAAGGTGTGTATTTTTTTTTCCGAATTGCATAAGTCTTGTTTGAAGAATCAAGTTGAATTGATTCCAAGGGAATCTTGTAGAATAGATATCAGTATTGGATTCTAAAATGGCCCCTAAAAATAATTCAACACCCATCAAGCCTTCAGAAGGCTCTACCATGACTCATGAAGATGAAGAATTGCAACATGATCTAGCAAAATTACAAGAACAAGTGCAACAAATTTCACTCTCGCAAAGAGCAGCAAAAAATGAAATGGAAGTTTTGAAGAAAGGTGTGGAAGTGAAGATGGATGGTTTGAAGAAAGGCATGGAAGCTAATATGGATGGCGTGGAAGTAAAAATGGAAGGTTTGAAGAAAGGCGTGGAAGCTAAAATGGATGGTGTGCAAGCTAAGATGGATGGCGTGGAAGCTAAGATGAATGGCATGGAAGCTAAGATGGATGGCATGGAAGTGGGCATGGAAGATAAGATGGATGACATGAAAGATAACATAGAAAACATGAAGAATGATCTAAAATCATACATGGAAGGCTTGATGACAAGCTTAAAACCAGAAATGATTCCTAATGGCGGAAATATAGGAGAAGAACCCCATGATGAGAACAAAATAAATGTTAATCATGATTTCATAAACTCGAATGTTGGTGGGAAGAACCACCATATTCCAAAAATGGATATGAGGAAGTTTGATGGAAAGGATCCTGTAACATGGATACTACAGATGGAGCAATATTTGATCTCCATAACGTGCAAAACACACAAAAGGTACGCATTGCAACTTTACATTTAGAACAAAATACATTTGTATGGTATCGATGGCTTTGTTCCCGCAAAAAAATTGTCACTTGGTCAATTTTTACGGAGGAAATGATAGCACATTATGAGGATACAAAGAGCAACACCTTCTTTACCCAATTGATAAATCTCAAGCAAAAGGGTTTAGTGGGGCAGCACATTGAGGACTTCCAAAAATTGAATATAAGGGTAACTGATCTTACAGAGGAACACAGGATTGATCTCTTCCTAGGCACTTTAAAGGATAACATCCAACATGAAGTTCGTGGTTTGGAACCTGATTCATTGGAGAAGGCATTCAGGTTGGCAAGAAAAGTTGAATGTAAAATTATGGCGACAAGGAAGCCTACCACTCAATTCTATAAAGAAGGAAGTGTTGCTACACCTAGATTTCCACAATCTACAAGGTTGACACCACAACAATTGGAAGAAAAAAGAGCAAAAGGGCTTTGCTACAGTTGTGATAGCAAATACACTAAAGGTCATAAGTGTGCTGAGAAGAAATTATTTTACATAGATTGTGAAGAGGAAGAAGAAAATGAATAAGAAGAGGATATACACCAGGAACCAGCCCTAGAAGAGGAAGAAATGAATCCGACCATATCGTGTAATGCACTGGCAGGAATTACCACTCCTCAAACTCTCAAGATAGAAGGACATATCAAGAAGAAAAAGGTAATAGTGTTGATTGATTCAGGTAGCACCCATAATTTTATCCATTGTAAGGTAGCCAAGGAATTAAATTGTTTCCTATACCCAGCACCAGAATGTCAAGTGATGGTTGCAAATGGAGGAACTATAAATTGCTCGGGAAAATGCCATAACATCAAGCTAACCATGGGGGAATATGTGTTGACTAGTCCAATGCTTTCCATTCCTATGGGAGGTGCTGATGTTGTACTAGGAGTACAATGGTTACAATCTTTGGGGACGGTAGATTTTAATTTTCAAGAACTTTTCTTGAAATTCTTTTCAGAAGGAAAGGAAGTCGAACTACGGGGTATTGAAGGGAAGCCAGGAAGGATAATAAGCTCTAATGGCATGACAAAGTTTCTAAAGAAAGAACAACGAGGCGTAATTGCACAATTATGCTCACTAGAAGTTCCAACATCAAAATCATCTATTTCTGCAGATCTCCAACAAGTCTTTGACAATCATTCCAAGGTGTTTGAAACTCCCAAAGGACTCCCACCTATTCGTGATCATGATCATGCTATTCATTTGATTCCAGGAAGTGTTCCTCCAAACATCCGGCCTTATAGATATCCTTACTTCCAAAAGAGCTAAATTGAACGCATGATTGCAGAAATGTTAGAGGCGGGTATAATTCAACCTAGTCAAAGTTCTTTCTCTGCTCCTGTAGTATTGGTACACAAGAAGGATGGATCATGGCGAATATGTCCGGATTATAGGGAGCTCAATAAGCTCACCATTAAAGACAAATTTCCCATTCCTGTGATTGATGAATTATTGGATGAATTACATGGAGCAATTTATTTTACCAAGTTGGATCTTCGTTCAGATATCATCAAATTAGAATGAAGACTGAAGATATTCCAAAAATAGCATTTCGAACTCATGAGGGTCATTATGACTTTTTGGTGATGCCTTTTGGCCTTACCAATGCACCTTCTACATTTCAAGGGTTGATGAATTCCATTTTCAAACCCTTCCTTAGAAAATTTGTGCTAGTATTTTTTGATGATATACTAATCTACAGCAGGTCTTGGAAGGATCATGTTGAACATGTCGACAGGGTGCTCAAACTATTGCAGGAGAAACAATTATATGAAAAAGCATCCAAATGTTTCTTTGGAGTACAAGAGGTGGAATATCTGGGTCATATTATATCCCACGAGGGTGTTAAAGTAGACCCTAACAAAATTAAAGCCATTAAGGAATGGAAAGTCCCTAAGACAATAAAGCAGTTGCGAGGATTTCTCGGGTTAACAGGCTATTATCGTAATTTTGTTAAGAATTATGGAAGAATAGCAGCACCTCTAACAACATTATTGAAGAAAGATGCATTTTCATGGACTCCTGAAGCAACTAAGGCCTTTGAACATCTTAAAGAGGCAATGTGCCTAGCACCGGTCTTAGCTACGCCAGACTTCACAAAAACATTTATTGTGGAATGTGATGCCTCAAGAAATGGAATTGGTGCGGTTTTAATGTAGGAAGGAAGACCCATTGCTTTTGAAAGTCGTCCAATCAAAGGAAAGTATTTACATAAACCTATTTATGAGAAGGAAATGTTAGCAATACTGCATGCACTAAAGAAATGGCGAACTTACCTAATGGGAAGACACTTCAAGGTAAAAATTGATCATGATAGTCTCAAACACTTTTTGGAACAAAGACTATCTTCAGAAGAGCAGCAAAAATGGGTCACAAAGATGTTGGGTTATGACTTTGAAATAATCTACAAAAAAGGAAAGCTTAATGTTGTTGCAGATGCACTCTCAAGAAAGAATGAGGAGGTGGAAGCATTGCTTTGTGCCATTTCTATTATCCAACCAGATTGGATAACCGAAGCAAGAGATGAATGGAAGAAGGACAAAGATGTATGGACACTCATTCAAAAGTTGGAGCAAGATCCTAGTACATCTGATACATTTAGTTGGAAAAATGATTCCTTATGGTACAAAGATCGCTTATATCTTTGTAAGAATTCCCAACTAAAACAAAAGATTCTTCTCGAATTGCACACTTCTCCTTTAGGAGGACACTCAGGATTTTTAAAAACTTACCACAGGGTGAAGAAAGATTTTTTTTGGGATGGCCTTAAATCTGATATTCAAAAGTTTGTGGCTAAATGTTTGGTTTGCCAGCAGAATAAAGTGGAAACAATTAAGACCCCGGGACTGCTACAACCTTTATCCATTCCAAGTCAACGTTGGGAGGAGATTTCAATGGATTTTATCACAGGTTTACCTAAGTCCGAAGGAAAGAGTGTCATCATGGTGGTAGTTGATAGACTTACCAAGTATGCACACTTTTGTTCATTATCTCATCCATTTAAAGCAAGTACAGTTGCTACTACATTTATGGACAGAATTCAAAAGCTACATGGAAGCCCAAGGGTTATTGTGAGCGACAGAGATCCCATTTTTACTGGAAATTTTTGGACGTAGTTATTTTCTTGTTTGGGTACTCAATTAGCTCATAGCTCATCTTATCATCCTCAATCTGATGGTCAAACTAAGATAGTAAATAAATGTTTGGAAGGATATCTTCGTTGTTTTGTATCTGATAAACAAACACAATGGGTCAAGTGGTTACCTCTCGCTGAGTGGTGGTATAACACTTCCTTCCATACTACAGCAAAAATGACCCCATTTATGGCACTTTATGGATATCATCCACCATCCATCACATCATATTTAAGGGAAAATTCGAAGGTTCAAGCAGTGGAAGATCACATCGAGCATCAGCAAGAAGTTCTCCAACTCTTAAAGGATAACCTAATTTGGCACAAAATCGAATGAAACAACAGGCAGATTAACATCGTAGCGAGAGAAGTTTTGATGTAGGAGATTGGGTATTTTTACGGCTACAACCATACAAACAAATGTCCCTCAAGCAAGCAAAGAAGGATAATAAATTATCGCCAAAGTACTATGGTCCTTACAAGGCGTTGCAAAAGATTGGTACTATGGCATACAAATTGGAGCTTCCTGCTTCTTCGCGAGTACATCCAGTTTTCCATGTTTCATGCTTAAAGAAGGTTATAGGTGAAAATCTTCCAGTTCAAACAGTATTGCCAGAACTTGATGAGGAAGGGAAAATCATATTGGAACCTGAAGCAGTCATGGAAACAAGAACTTGACAACTACGGAATCGATCAATTTTAGAGTATCTCATCAAGTGGAAGAACTTACCCACTGAAGATTCTACATGGGAGGATGAGAATTTTATACAGAAGCACCCAGAGCTACTCAAGCGTTGAGGACAACACTTTTTTGAAGGAGAGAGGCATGTTAAGTCCCTATATTAATAGTGTAGCCCCTTATTATGTTAGTGTAGCCCCCCTTATTGTTATTATTGTACCCCTGTAACCCCCATATTGTTAGTATTGTGCCCTTACATTATTATTGTTAGGTCGGCTAGGATTACATTGTGGCCCCACTAGGATTATATTGTGGCCCCATGGACTCCTATATATAGAAGGAGTTTTTGTTCATTTGTATCATCCAAGAATTGTTCATTCATGTAATGTATTGGAGGTTGCCCCCTCGAAGTGGCTCATTTCTAAGGCGTGAATATCTCTTTTCTTCTCTCTTTAGAGCTGGTTACACAACATAAAATCTACTGGATATTTCCAAGAATCTAAGGAGACTGAAATATCTTCTAATACACCATCTGGTTTAATAACCGATC